>BQNB010020744.1:0-65117 GCA_026074375.1 Tanacetum coccineum | reverse complement strand
AATATTCCTCTTTTGTTTCTCTCTCTACTTTCTCTCTCTAAGTTTTCTTCTTATTTTCTAGCATATTGGTAAAGATTATAGTTGTGTAATGGATTAAAGACATGGGATAACAGTGACGTTTGTTGAAGATGCAAATATTCGAGTAAAAGATCATTTTACGTACAAAGTTTATCCGAAATATACACATAAATAATAAACGTTTTAAATAAATTTAATAAAACGTTTATGAAAATTGGTCGAGTGAATACTCGTTTTTATGGGAAAAATGATTTGGAAAACAATGGCGCAAGTTTCGTATTTTAAATCATCAGTTAAGAGGCTTAAACGAGTCCCAGACCGATAGTTATCAAAACTATACTAAAAACTTACACAATTAACCCTAAACTATTGAGCATTTATCATTTCAATTTATAACTTTTACTATATATATAAAAGTTATACACATATTTTTGTTTTCATCAAAAATTAAACACACACACATATTACATGCTCTCTTTCCTCTCTCAATTTTTTCGGCGAGCTCCCTCCGCCGCTGCAGGATTTCGGCCGCCGGCCACCGCTGCCGCCACCAGAAAACTTTTCCGGCCGAAACCAAAAACGTTTCTCATCACCCGATCTATCCGATCCACCCTACCACTCGCTGCCACGCGCCCTCCCTTCCGGTAGCCTCGTCGCGCCACTCACCACCCCACTCCATCCTCACCGCCGCTGCTACCAACTCCACCCTCCACCAACACCATCGTCACCACGATCGCCACCAACCTCTCATCGTCATCATAACGCCACCACCACCACAGCCCTACACCCACCGACACCACCAGCTCCACTCAGCCGCACTAAGGGTGCGTTTGGTTTACATACTCGCACCAAAAGGTGCGTTTGGTTTTCTGTGCCGCACCAAAAAGGGTGCGTTTGTTTTGATAAAAACGCCACCAGGGTTGTGTTTTCGGTGTCTAAACAGGACCACCACAGCGGGTGCGTCCGGTTCGTGTTTTCACCGCAAGAGGTGCTGTCGGTTGGTGTTTTCATCATCAAGGGTGCGGTTGGTTGTGTTTTCACCGCATAGGGTGCGGTTGGTTTGTAAAATAAGCACCAAATGGTGCGTTGGGTTCGGGTCAGCCCCGAGCAAGGGTGCGTTGGAATGTATGGCAGCAGCAAGGGCTGCGTTTGGTTTCGTTAATCACCAAATAAGGTACGTTTGGTTTGACCCAAGAGGGTGACTTTTGGTGTAGTAGAAAACCTTACAAGGTTTGGTTGGCAATTTGCCAAACCGGAGTGTTTTGGTTTTTGCAGTTTAACACATACAGGGTGATTGGGTGAGCAGGACCACTAAAGTGCGTTTGGTATAGCAGAAAGACCAACAAGGGTTCGTTTGGTTTATACAATTGACTAATAAATATAACACGAGATTTATAAATTATAAATCGGAACTAAATGATGGTTAATGGTTAAATAAATCTGATATTCATTACTTTGTTTTAGTTTTTAGATATAAATATATATATATATATATAGATATTTAAAACACGCGGGTTGTTTGGAATGTGGAAAAACATTAGATTTTATAAATATGGGAAACGTTATATAACCAGAAAGATCATGACGAAATTTATATAAATTTCTATATTTAGTAATGTTTTACTAAACCTCTATTATTTTAGAAACCCGGTAAAAGGGAATAAGTTATATTTTAAAGATATATTAAATTATAACTGTACAATAACTCGACAACGAATAAGAATTATACTTTTACAAATGAGACAATGATTTTAGCTACGATCCGTCAATGTGACGAAAGATTAATTTATAAAAGATTATTTTATAAATTTCTGACGAGAAGGTAAAATCATAACTTTTGTAAAAGCTTTACAAACATCGGTTGTTTAATTCATAACTTTAAGACGTGTGTCTACTTTTATGCAAGAACTTTTTATTAATTAAATTGGTGTCGAAATATTTTGTTTCAATTATTTTCTCACGGTTCCTTAATATAATACCTGAAAAGTATTATATAACTTCACTATAAATCTTTGGATTGTCTTCTTCGTTATATAATTCACGATACGAAATATATACTTGTTCATTTCTACATATGTAATATAAATACGGAATATATACACACTTTTGCGTTTACATTGATTTATTATATTTAACCGATCACCAAACTATTACAACTTGGGAATCTAAATCCTTATCAACGTGTCGCGTAGATGTAACCATTCATCGGGAAATCTAAATACATTATCCTAAGCTAGTGGGTCTTAGCCGTTAAGATAAACCGCAACTTCTTGATCGAGCCGCTTGGTGGGGGGGGGGGGGGGGGGGGGGGGGGGGGGGGGGGGGGGGGGGGGGGGGGGGGGGGGGGGGGGGGGGGGGGGGGGGGGGGGGGGGGGGGGGGGGGGGGGGGGGGGGGGGGGGGGGGGGGGGGGGGGGGGGGGGGGGGGGGGGGGGGGGGGGGGGGGGGTGGGGGGGGGGGGGGGGGGGGGGGGGGGGGGGGGGGGGGGGGGGGGGGGGGGGGGGGGGGGGGGGGGGGGGGGGGGGGGGGGGGGGGGGGGGGGGGGGGGGGGGGGGGGGGGGGGGGGGGGGGGGGGGGGGGGGGGGGGGGGGGGGGGGGGGGGGGGGGGGGGGGGGGGGGGGGGGGGGGGGGGGGGGGGGGGGGGGGTGGGGGGGGGGGGGGGGGGGGGGGGGGGGGGGGGGGGGGGGGGGGGGGGGGGGGGGGGGGGGGGGGGGGGGGGGGAGTATTCCGTTGTGTGTGATTATTATCTATCTGCCAGATCGTTCTTATCATCAGTGAGTCATTTATAGCTCCTCCATGTTTTTTACTGGTTTACAATATATTTTTGGGGTGAGAAACGATGCTTGTTTACAAATGCATTTAACATGGTTGATTACAATTGGTTTACCGTACTTATTTATATATCTCGCGATGAGATACAATACTTGGTCAAATTTTTGGGCGTGAACACTCGCTATAACTTGGTTATACACTCATATGCATATCTCACGGTGAGATACAACATTGGTTTTTACTCATGGATGCAACAACTATACTTTTACTCGAATGATTTTGGATTAGCTTAGGTTGCATGAACTGTAAATCACTTGGAGGGTGAGCGCGAATGTTATGAAATAGATCTATTCGGGATTGACATTCCCCGTTTGGGTGATTAGCTATCACTGGGCAAACGAACGTTATAACATGTCAGAACAATGACTGGTTGAGTCTATTTGTTTTAGGCCACAATTACCATACACATGAACCATTTTTCAGAAATGCCTAGGGTACTTGAGGGGACACCCTATGATGGGTACATATTATTTCATTAATGCCCGTGGTTCATAAGAGGAACACCTACGATGGGGTACACTCTTACTGTGCCCATGGAATAAAGTGCATACATACAAGTCTACGCACAGTTTCATGAACTTAGGTAATGGTAATTCATGGTTTGATACCACTTTGAACATTAACGTGCCTTGAATAAAGTGGCAATACATACTTTGAACAATTGCGGTCCAATTTTCATACGTACATTTTGTGACTATTTGGGGATTGAAATGGTCATGCATATTTTACAACTCTTTGAATTATAACATTCATACATACATTTTAGGAAACACACAAGGTTTGAGATGGTCATACGTACTTTACAGAACTTTGGTTCAACATTGTATTTACAAAAACCTATGAACTCACCAACTTTAATGTTGACACTTTTTAAGCATGTTTTTCTCAGGTGAATTAGATGCTTGGCCTACTTGATGTATACTGGAGTCTAAATTTTGACAAGATTTCATCATGATTATGGACTTCTACTTACATACAAATGATCAAATCTCGTTGTGTTGTTTTCAAGCTTTTCATTGTGATGCAATTATGGGACAAATGTTATATCATTTCAAGGAAATCAACGAGATTACTTTTCAAACGACACATTTAAAGTCGTTCTCCTTGTATCTAGCCTGTATATTATGAAGTAACTCCCCGGCACATATACCTGCAACAATTTTTTGGGGTTTACAGATTGGTATCAGATCACTGGTTATAGGGAACTAGGTTGCATATTTTTACCTAGACATAACCGTTTGCACAAGCATTGCATCACAGCAAATACTTTTCAAAATGCATACACCCTACTTCTTACTTCTAGAGTTACTTGGTTCCCTTAAGTGCTTTACATTACATATATATATATATATATATATATATATATATACATTATATATATATATATATATATATATATATATATATATATATATATTATAATATATATAGATATATATATAATAACTATGCTTTGCATTCCTTTGCTATATCGTATGTTTATAACTTATAAATAAGAGTTAATTATATAATACTAGAACAATTTCATAAGACAATGTTATTGCACAATGGTCTCATTTATCCACACACAATTGTAGGGTTACACAATGGACTCATTTTACTTGCCAGACCATTGTGAGTATGGCACAATGGCTCAATTTCGTCTCAGATATTTGTAAGTTAAACAATGGACTCTAAGAATAATATTTTTCTTACATACTTTAAACAATATCGTATTACACGGAGACCGACACAATTTTTGTTTACATGGAATTATGTATGAATCTAAGTATTACAAGTCTTGTATGGGCAGGACTTGTAATATGAGGATTGATATGATAATTGCTATGTTAACAAAACCCGACACATTGTCTGTTTACATAAATTAGGTGTGAATTCTAAGTATTACAAGTCTTGTATGGGCGGAGGACTTGTACTAGGAGGGATTTATATGATGATTGCCTATGTTGACTGGCGTCATCGATACTTTACCTTATTAACCTCTAACCCGAGTACACATCTTAACTATCTTGAACTCTAGGTAGATATTCCTTGGCAGTTTTACTCCCCGTCTCCGAAGACGAGTTTGGAACACTCGTCCCACACTCATTAGAAGCACATGCATCGTAATGTTATCCATCACCTTGAAGGTTATGTGAGTACGCATATTGCATCGGAAATTATTAAGTATGATGATTTATAAATCTTTTTATATGAAAGGATTGGGACGCCTTCTCAGTTTTAAATAAAGAAATTGTAAATCCCGAACCATAAGTTTATCATTTCTTACTTACATAAATTTAGGACGCTCCTTTATGTAAGTGATGAATTATAAATGAGTAGGCTTAATGGTATCCAATATGACACGAGTATGAACTCGAACCCGATAATCACCAGAATCCGTTAAAAAGGTTTAGAAGCACAATAATGTCTTGCCACTTCGCATAAATCTTAAGGCCTATCTTGAAACTACCTCATCTCATTCTTAAGTTATTACTTTTGCCGTTGCTAATCCTCGCGATCACGAACTGTTCGTGGAACTAACAGACTTGTTACACACTTGAACTAATGGAGTTGATTCATCCTCGAACTAACGACTGAGTACCATATTCCGCCGTCTATCGCATAAGCTCTTCCGCGAGCTTCTCCCAATTGTTGAACTTTATTCTGGGGATATTGTTTCTCGAAATGTCCTCACTCGGCATCCCATCACCGTTTGTTATAGTTATGAATGTTAAGGTTTTATTGTTGGTCCTGGAGCGGTCCACTAGTGCGAAGACTTAAGTCGCGATACATCCCAGGTTGTACAACTTTATCCAATAGGTAATGCAAACCCCCTTAAACCAGATAAACACCTATCGACGAAAGAGATAGTCGAACTATTCACTTCGGGCCACTAGTACGAAGACTTAGGTCGCGATACATCCTAGTACTGCCAAGTAAGTTGGATACTTACATCATTAGCCTCGTCCGTTATTAATCATCGAAGATTACAGATATCAGAAACGAGACCCCGTCCTTGAACATTTGAAACCTTATACAGACATACTCACGGCGACTACACTTTTCCCTTCGATGCTTATCACAATTAAAGATTTTTCTTATAACTTGATGTAAAACAATACATAGGGGTATGTAATGAATTATTTTTTTGAGATACCAATTTTGATGGATTAAATATCATTGGTCCAAACATAGCCCAAAAATTTTTGGTAATAAGGAAAAGTGTCGAAACATTTAAATTTTGCTGAATAAAGTTATCAGCTCTTGTTTAAACTGGTTTATTAAATCTTAAATCTTTTTCTGGTCACACAAACGTTTAACACAAATTTTAAACCACGGGACGGGATTTTTTTAAGGGTAGGTAATGAAATTATCAATTAGCATTATTACAAATATTAATAGTAGAATGGGTTGTATATTTAGTTTCTAAGGCTTATACAATTTTCAACATTTCAATTCCTACTCTTTTCAAGAATATGTGAAATTTCCATTATAAAGTAGTATAGATTATGTAACAACCGGTAATTTTCAGACCTTTAAATGACTATTTTACCCTTTGACTTTTTTGGGTCTGACTTGACTTTGACCCTTTTTGACCTTTTATTGTCAACTAAAAACGACTCGCTAGATCACGTTTTCACCACTCGGACTCTAAAGCAATTTGATGTAAAACGACATTCCTGACAACTTTTCAGTTTTGCCCGAGACCCGAAAACAAACAGAAAGTGACTGAAATGCCCTCGCAAGATTATAGAAACAAGAAAATAATTAAATTATATTTAATTAACACTTTTTATTAAATAAAAATATTTAATAAATTAGTCATCATTTTATTCAGTGACGTTTGTTGAAGATGCAAATATTCGAGTAAAAGATCATTTTACGTACAGAGTTTATCGGAAATATACACATAAATAATAAACGTTTTAAATAAATTTTATAAAACGTTTATGAAAATTAGTCGAGTGAATACTCGTTTTTATGGGAAAAATGATTTGGAAAACAATGGCGCAAGTTTCGTATTTTAAATCATCCGTTAAGAGGCTTAAACGAGTCCCGAACCAATATTTACCAAAAGTTACACTTTTGGTCCCTGTAAAAATATTTACAAAATGAACCTCCATCTATTTGTGACTTGACACATTATTTTATAACTTTTTATATATTTATATATATATATATATATTAAATTATTATTATATATATATATTTTTATATATCACTATATATATAAATATATATAACTTATTTATTACATAAAAATAATTCATTTTCATTTTTATAAAAACACACACACATCCACTCCATCTCCCTCCCCCATTTCGGCAACCCTGCCCCTCCGTTCGGCCACCACCACGCCGCCGCCGGAAAACTTTTCCGGCGGACTTTTCCGATCGAAACCAAAAACGATTCTCATCACCCGATCTACCCGATCCCCATACCACTCGCCGCCACGCGCCGTTTCCCCCCTTATCTTTCGACCGACGACAGCCACACCACCACCATCTTCATCATCATCGTTATCACCACCACCACCGACGCCACCACTGCTGTCGACCACGGCTGCCACGCACCAACATCGTCATCACCACCGTACACAAACCACAACCAACCCCACCTCGATAACACCATACCAACAGGGTGCGTGTGGTCCTGTTTTACACCAGATTAGGGTGCGTGTGGTTTTGTTTTGCACCAGTTAGTGTGCGTTTGGTTTTCGATTCAGCCAAGGGTGCGTTTGGTTTATAAAACCACCATAAAAGGGTGCGTTTGATTTAATAGTAACCCACAAGGGTGCGTTCGGGTTGGGTTTAGCAACAGGGGGCGTTTGTTTTGCTGTTCATAACAGCCTAAGGGTGCATTTGGTTTACAACCGAGTAGGGTGCATTTGGCTTTGTAGAATTTAGGGTGCGTTTGGTTTAGTAGGAACCGCACAAGGGTGGACTCGCACTAAGGGTGCGTTTGGTTTAACAGACTCGCACTAAGGGTGCGTTTGGTTTAACAGACTCGCACTAAGGGTGCGTTTGGTTTAACAGACTCGCACTAAGGGTGCGTTTGGTTTAACAGACTCGCACTAAGGGTGCGTTTGGTTTAACAGACAAGCACAAAGGGTGCGTTTGGTTTTAATAACAATCAACTAATAAAAATATATCAAGATTTCATAATTAATAAAAATGAGATCCAATGGTGGTATTGGTTAAATAAATGTGATATACATTATTTTCGTTTGTGTTTTGAAGCCTTTAGGGTGTGTTTGAATTTGGGTTTAATCCGCCTATAGGGGTGTTTGTTTCGCTGGTCAACGACCCGTAAGGGTGCGTTTGGGACAGCAACTTTCGGGTGTGTTTGGTTAAGTGGTTAACAGCTTTCGGGTGTGTTAGCTTTACTTATGTTATATATTATTTAGTCTCGTTTAGATATAAATTGAAACACGCGAATAATTGCAATATATATTGATTAAGTGAAAACGTTAGATTTTATAAATATGGGGAACATTATATAAACGAATAGATCATGACGAAAAACCTATAAAATTACTTTACTTAGTAATTTTCACTTTAGTTTCTAATATTTTAGAAATCTGATAAAAGAACGAAGTTATATAAGTGTAACTTTTGTAAAGAGCTTTAAAAACATAGTTTACATATTTTGTAATTTAAAAACGTGAGTTTATTATTATGCAAGGACATTTTAGTAATTTAAGTGGTGATTTCTGAAAACGTGTCAAAATATATTGTTGCAAATATTTTCTCACATCTTTGATACAATACTTGTAAAAAATTATATTCCTCAAATAATTATTGGATTGTTTGCCTTTGTTATATAATTCACGGTATGAATTATATATTTGTTCATTTTTCATTAGGTAATATATACGGAATATATTACACACCTTGCGTTTACTTTTTGATTTATTTATTTAACCAACCACCAAACTATTACAACTTGAAATCTAAATCTTTTATCAACGTGTCGCGTTGACGTAACCATTCATCGGGAAACCCAAATTCATCATCCTAGGCTAGTGGGTCTTAGCCGTTAAGTTAAGCTGCATCTTCTGGTCGAGCCGTTTCGTTTTCCGTTAGTGCTGTGCTTATTATGTGCATTTCTGCAAGTTGCTCTGCAACATCAAGGTGAGTTCATAGTCTCTCATTTTCATATGTATTTTTAAACCTGACAGGGAATACAGTGTTCTTTTCAAACTCTTATTTTTTAGTCTTAGACGTGACCTACAATTACCTTTCAATACTTTGTGAGTTCATAGCCCCACCTTTTCTCTTTTAATGGTTTTCATAAACTGTTTTCGGGGTGAGAATACGTGCTCGTTTTACTGAATAAACTTATTGATTCTATGCGTAAGCGTTACATGACTATTTTTACTAAACTTGATTTGTTTACTACATGATTTGAGATCGTTGAATACCTATATTTGAAACTGTGAATTTTGGACATGATTGTTTTACTACGGACACAAGTGTTTTAAAACTGTATGCTATTTCGTGATCATTAATTAATTGCCTATAGTACCTTGGCCATAAGTCCCTTTTATCATGAGCCGTGAGTTGCTATTTAGTAAGGAGCGAGTGTTGTGGATAGATCCTTCGGGACAGTCAATCCACCTTTCTTGGGGTCACATGTTGACTCATGGTGCTTTTAAACATTTGAAATAATACGTTGGTTGTTTGGGTCTCATCATCCTTTTATTGCGTGGGGGGCATATAGTACGATTACTTATTACGTGTTAAGTTCGGTGTCATGTGCTTTAGTGCAAACTATACATGTTTAATATTTAGGACTTGGTGAATCTGTTTCTATCTGGTCTACAATTACTGTTTTGGACTATGGAATACGTAATAGTTGCTGTTTGGACCTTTGAAATACCGCGCTTAGTCCACCTTTACCTTAAAATCTGGAGTCCACTAAACTGTTTGATTTCAATAACATTTATTACTTTTCCTCCCTTATTCCTAATTTTGTATCTCAAGATTTTATTTAAGTCATATACCCGAAGGCTCTTTAAGACTTTATTTCGATACTTATTAATTCCAAAAATAAAGCGTAACGGTTAAAACGCAATAATTAGTTCCTAGCCCTTTTCAAAAGATCAAATGTCATCAAAATTAAGTCCACATCGAGGCAACCAAAATTTGGCTTTTATTAGGTTACTTAAGCATGGCACCATTCATGTCATATACCCTTAGGCTCTTTAAGACATAAATGGACCAATCTTATTTGCACCATATACCCTAAGGCTCTTTAAGGTACAAACAAGACAAAAATTAAGCAACAATATCCATTCCATATACCCTAAGGCTCTTTAAGGAATGAATAAGGCTATAATTTCACTTATTAAATTCTACTTACCCCATATACCCTAAGGCTCTTTAAGGGATAAGCAAAATATTTATTCATGTGATACATATAGTATGCCAAATTAAGTATTCCTGATGTATACTCATCTTAATCACAAAGGAACTAAAGAAAACTTCTATGAACTAATTATTAACCAAAAAACCGCACAACTCTATTTATTAAACAATTATATATAAAGGTGAAACAAGCTAATGGGAGAAAAAGCCACAATTAACACTTATGAGCCTTAAAGAAATCCAACTATTCTACGTTTAGCATCAAAACTTATATTCTACTCTATCATCTCTTGTTCTTCACAATTTAAAATTTCTAAGAAAGAAACTCGTGAATGCTTAGCCTAATAAATCGATCTTTGCATATTTAAAATCAATTATGGGAACTTGCAAAATCTTGACTTTTTCAAGCTAGACTTGCTTTTTATAGCTCCTTGTATAAAAGATTAGCAAATTTCAATCTATACACGTTAAGGAGAAAAGCTAAGATATAAAACCGGTCGGGTCAAAATTTACTTTTGTTCTCACCAACGGAAAGCCTACATTCGTGTCAAAACACTTATTATTTTATCAACTATTTCTATTTTTCATCATTTTTTTTCATTTTTTTTTATGATAACATGAACATTTAAATTTTTACATATATAAAATTTTAAAATTTTTGCGGGAAAACGGGGTACGTGAGAACAACGAGCTAAGGTAGGTAAGATCATATCGAAGATATACTACCCCATACTAAAACTAAACATTGTCCTCAATGTTTCCTAGTCTAAGGCTTATAACCCCATACTAGAACTCAAAAAGTCGAATGCATAATCCGAGCATGGAGAAAGTATCACAAAAATCTTAAGCCGTTTATCAAGTATGCTAAAAGATAGATTAGACGATAATAATTAGGATATCGGATTTCCTAAACTAATGCAAGAAAAAACGGCTAGGAAGCTACTATTGAACCGGGGACAAACACCAAACACGAGAGTCTTCAAAATTTTTGGGTCAATCCTACAAACAATCACAAGCACAAACAACAAGAATCGAAAGAGTACAAGCCTCCTCACATCACATTAGAAATAAGAAAGAAGAAAAATGGATAAGCATGGGGTGCCTCCCACGAAGCGCTTTGTTTTTGGTAACCGAGTCACATAGCTTGACTCGATCCCCGCATTTAGTTGTCCATGGGGATGGAACAACTACTAAATTACGTTTTCACGATTCGGACCCTAAAGCAATTTGATGTAAAACGATATTTCAGACAACTTTTTAGTTTTACCCGAGACTTGAAAACAAGCAGAAGAGGCCTAAAACAGCATCGCAAAGTTTTGAAAACTGCACACAACGGGTACCGACACCCATAAATAATTAAATTTATTTTTAATTATCACTATACATTTAATAAAAATATTAAATAAAAACATTTAATATTTATTTATTTAATCGTTGTTGATAACGCGAATATCCGAGTTAAAAATTCGTTTTTATTTTAACCGAGTCACCAAATAAATAACAAATATTTTTATAAATGTTATAAAAATATTTATGAAATACTATCAAGTAAATACTCATTTTTATCAGAAAAATGATTTGGAAAACAATGGCGCAAGTTTCGTGTTATGAATCATCCGTTAAGTCGCTCAAACGAGTCCCGAACCATTATTTTATAAAATAATACTCACAAGTTACACATTTGGTCCCTGTGGAAATATTTACACAATTTACCCTAAACTAATATACACTTGCCACTTTTAATTATAACTTATATATATATATATATATATATATATATATTTTATAACACATTTTCATTTATAAAAAAAAAAATATAACACACACACATGCATCATCTTCCTTCTCTCTCTCGTTTTCCGGCAGCCACCGGCCGACATCAGTCGCCGCCGCCGGAAAATTTTTCCGGCGAGTTTTCCTGCCGAAACCTAAAATGTTTCTCATCACCCGATCTATCCGATCCACCAAACCACGCGCCGCCACGCGCCCTCTTCATCACCACCACCCACTCACCGCGCGCGCCGTTCCCTTCCCCCCCCCCCCCCCTCTTTCGGCCGACGACAGCCACACCACCACCATCTTCATCATCATCGTTATCACCACCACCACCGACGCCACCACTGCTGTCGACCACGGCTGCCACGCACCAACATCGTCATCACCACCGTACACAAACCACCACCAACCCCACCTCGATAACACCATACCAACAGGGTGCGTGTGGTCTTGTTTTACACCAGATTAGGGTGCGTGTGGTTTTGTTTTGCACCAGTTAGTGTGCGTTTGGTTTTCGATTCAGCCAAGGGTGCGTTTGGTTTATAAAACCATCATAAAAGGGTGCGTTTGATTTAATAGTAACCCACAAGGGTGCGTTCGGGTTGGGTTTAGCAACAGGGGACACTTTGTTATTGTTGTTCATTGACAAAAAGCCTAAGGGTGCGTTTGTTTACAACCTAGTAGGGTATGCATTTGGCTTGTGTAGAATTTAGGTGCCGTTTGGTTTTAGTAGGAACCGCACAAAGGGTGGATCCTCGCACAAGGGTGCGTTTGGTTTTGAACAGACTCGCATTAAATTAGAGGGTGCGTTGGTTTAACATGACCTCGCACTAAAGGTGCGTTGGTTTAACAACATCGCACCTAAGGTGCGTTTTGGTTTAACAGACAAGCACAAGAAGTACGGTCGTTTGGTTTTAATAACAACAATAACAAAAATATATCAAGAATTTCATAATTAATAAAAATTGAGATCCAATAAATTTGGGTATTGTTAAATAAATGTGATATACATTATTTATTCGTTTGTGTTTTTTGAAGCCTTTAGGAGGTGTGTTTGAAATTAGGGGTTTGTATCCGGCCTATAAGGGGGTTTTTTTGTTTCGATGGTCATCTAACTGACCCTGTAAGGGAGTACGTTTGGACAGCAAACTTTCCAAACTTTCGGCGGGTGTTTTTGTTGGTTAAGTGTTTAACCACCTTTAACGGACCAGCTCTCCATCGGGTGTGAATAGCTTACTTAGTAAAAAATTAAAGATTTATTCTCGTTTAGATATAAATTAAAAAACAACGCGCATAATTGAAATTATATTATTGATTAAGATGAAAACGTAGTATTTTTAATAAATATGGGGGAACATTATATAAAACGAAATAGATCATCTTGAACTGAAAAAACCTAAAAAAATACTATACTTATTGTTTGGTTTTGTCTTATACTTTTGGTAAATTTTTCCACTTTAGAGAGAGTTTCCTAAAATTATTAGAAATTTCCCCTCCTGATAAAAAAAAAAAGAAAAACGAAGTTATATAAGTGTAAGTTAAACATTTTGTAAAGTAGCTTTAAAAAAAATAAAAAAAAAAAAAAACATAATTTTACACTACCATATTTTGTAATTTAAAAAAACGTGAGTTTAATTATTATGCAATAAAAAAGGACATTTTTAGTAATGTTAAGGATGTGAATTAATGAAAAAACTAGTTCGGAAATATATGTGTTGCCAATATTTTTCGTGTCAACCTTCTCCTCGGACAATTCTTATGATAACAATACTTGTAAAAAAAATATATTCCTATTTTCCTCAAAACCAAATAATTATTGGTTTTTTGCACGTGATGTTAAATAATTCACAGGTAGTGTAAAAGTTATATAATTGTTCTATTTTTCATTAGGTAAATATATACTGTAAATCTAAAACAACACTTAGAGGGTAGTATCTTATCGTTTTATTTAACACTGAACTAATTTTGATTTATTTATATGTATTTACAAAACAACTCCCTAAACAAATTAGAACAACTGGATTGAATCTAAAGCTTAGGGAATCTTATAAATCAAAAAAAAAAAATAACTTTTAAAACAAAAAAATCAAACCCCATGGTTTCCAGTCTGCGTTTGACGTCTTTTATTAATAGTGTGAAACCATGGTCAACATGACAAACTCCCAAAAATCATCAATGAATTGAAAGATTCGCTAAAAGGGTCAAGTGGACTTTTATAAGCCGTTAGTAAAGTGTTAGGAGTATGAGCTGTCCTAAGACTTAAATTAAAAATCAGACTTTCCTGGTGACGAAGGCCGGTATTCGTTTATCTATTTCTCCCCTCTTTTAACCTCCCTCCGTTTATCCCCCCCCCGTAATATTCCCCCCTTGCCCCCGTTAGAACTGTGCTAGGAGTGCTTTTAATTTTAAAGTGCAAAAAAACTAAGTGGTTTGACACTTTTCTTCCTTCCCTTTTCTTCTTTCTTCCGTTTCCTTTGTTATCCCACTTTCCTTCTTTCATCCTCTTTTTCTTCTATTCTTTTTTCTTTCTGCATAGTGTGCGTGTTTAAAAGTTGCTTCTGTCAACACAATGGTAATGTGAGTTCATATCCTCATTACCCCAGGATCTAAGCCCATTTCTATCAACTTACTTGTTTTACCAAAAAACTCTATCCAAAACTCTAAACGTATTTGTAATTACAAATGCTTGTTTTATACGGACAACAAGTGTTTTAAAAAAGCTGTAAAATGCAATTGTCGTGAATCATATTATTGCCTAAGTACCCGTGCCACTAAGCCCCTTGTTATCATGAACCTTGAGTTTGCTATATAATTAAAGCGCGGAGTGTTAGTGGATATATCTTCGGGACTTGTATCAATTCCCCACCACCTTTCTTGGGGTCACCAAGTACTCATAGTGCATTTAAAAACAATTGAATAAATGCGTTTTTTTTTGGCAATCATCCTTTACCTATATTATTAACTGCGTGGAATGCATATATTACAATACTAATTACGTGATAAGGTTCGGTTTCAGAGCTTAGTGCAACAATACCGTTATATGATTTAGACATGGTGAATACTGTTTTCTCAACCTCTCTCCGGCACTTACAAACCTTTTTGGGACTATAAATTACGTACATAGTGCGATGGCTGTAAGGGGCGTGTGGACTCTCGGAATACGTACTTAGTCCCGCCTTACTTACACTGTTGTCCACAAAACCTATTTGTTACATTAACTATTTCTTGATTTATTGAATCACTACTTGGATTGTCATAACTGGATAACTTTTAAAATGTTGTAACGCTTGCTACGTTTTCTTCTGAAATATTACTTAAATTATTTCAATACTCACTCGCATTTTTACTTATACCATGAATCACACAGACATTATTGTTTTGATACGTTTTTTTGCGTGTATTTTCTCAGGTTATTATTTTGCTAGCTGAGCATTGGGAGCATTCGAGACGCGCGGATATATATATTTTTAAAAGGCTTTATAATTTGAGTAACTATTTACAAAACGTTTTACAATGTTTCTAATACATTATAAATGAAACCTATTAACTCTGACATTTTTCACGTAAAATTAAATGTGACATTTTAATTAAAACGTCTCTTTAGGAGGTTCGTTTTCCTGTAACTTGTACTTTTGTGCCTTAAAGGTCTCAGTCAACCCCAATGTTTACTATAATCCGCTCCTGTCTGATTTTGGGGTGTGACAGATTGTGGTATCAGAGAACATGGTTGTAAGAGAACAATTATCGTTCATCAAAACTGACTATAAAACTCATTTTTCAAAAAAAATTAAGAATTCATTTCAAACCATTTCCGATATCCCGCGGCGAGGAGGCAGATGCTTTATTGTATATTGTGCTATCTCCTGATAACCTTTATAAGCTCTCTGTTGTAAATCACTACTACTATTAATTAATGGATAAACGAGAGTATTTCATACTTATCAGAGTTATGAATGGTTCGCGTACTTTCCTTAGCAAATATGTTGTAATTCTGGCGGTACGCGCCTAGAACTTATATTGATAAACCAATAAAAAAGTCCGTTACAATAAATATGTAGATGCACCGTAGAAGATGACATTAAAAGTAAAAAAAAATACGACCCACGTTGAATATTGTCTCCATCTTGATAACTAGTCTGGTAAGCTCCTACAAAGACCATGCCCGCTAAATGCTACCAATAAGTTACAAAGATACAACTACCACCTATAAAAATATAAACAATTCACAGAACAGCTAACCCCACTAGGGTACGACCCAAAAAACCTCGACTCCAACCCCGCCCCCACCATCCGCCCCTTGTATCAGTACTTCATTCATGTCTATCTACATCCATTCTCTTAAACCCATTATTCATACTACTAAACATCAACTTTCTATACAAAATACTTACACTACACTAACTCCAGACAACCTCAGTCCCAGCCACTCGCTCCCGCCTCCCCTTCCCACCCCCCCCCACATCCGCCCCCCTCCATCCCCCCTTCCCCCCCCCCCTCGCCACTCTCCCGCCCCATGCACCCCCATCCCCCCCCATCCAAAACACCCAACCAGCGCCGCGCAACGCGAACCACCACCACCAAACCCGCCCCCAAAACCAACCCAGACCACTACCCTAACTTAACGCCCCAACAGCCGTCCCAATCCTCAAACCAAGACCCCCCCGCGAATACATCAACCCCCCTGCCAAGGGTAAAACTACTCACTACCACAAAATCTAAGTGACACCATTACAACATTAAATCAAGAAAGCAGTGAGCGAGAGTCCTCCCCACAGTCCCCACAAACAACTTCTTCCCCTTTGTCCTTTTGATCTATATATGGTAATTTTCTTGTAAATCAATTGATTTATTGAAAATCAGTGGTGGGGTAGGTTTATGTGCTTCGGCAGATACTTATGTAGGGGTGCGTATGATATATAGTCACATGATATCTCCAACTTGAAATGAATTAGGAAGCAGCTTCTTCTCTCTTTATTTAGACAGACTATCTATAGCTTAACGTTTATTTGAAATAAGGAAATTAGAATGAAATTACCGAAGAACAAAATAAAGTTTTAAAAATTCATAACTCCTGTTACAGAAAAGGCGTATTTGGAACAGGGTGACGCCGCTTAGCTCGTTTGGGGATATTTGGTGGATTTGGGGGAAACGCCTCTTTTGTAAGAAAGATTCCAAATAAAAAATGAGTTGGTGTCTACAGTTGAAAAATAAGAATCATCATTGTTAAATAGCAAAGAATATATTCCGACATATAAAGCGTGGTGTTCGTTGCCGTATTAATAATTATTCCCTTGGGCCTAATAAGTGAAATTCTTTTGTTTTTTCTTTATTTGTTCTTATCGACTCGTTGTCGCTGCTTTGTTAAAGAATATGGATTTTTTTTATTTTTTTATTTTTCGTTGTTTTTTTATTTTTTTTATTTTTTTTTCTTTTTTTTTGTTTTTTTTCTTTTTATTTTTTTTGATTTTTTTTTTTTTCTTTTTTTTTTTTCTTTTTCTTTTTTTCTTTTCTGTTTTCTTACTTTTTTTTTTCCGATTGTGTAATACGAAACCCAAACCCCGACCGCAAGTCGCGAACTTGATAAACTAATAGTAATAAAAATCATATAAAACCACTTTCAAGAATTGACCTGACATGTTTATAATTTCTTAGTAGTTCTAATTCTTTACGTATCCAATGAAGCTTTATTTTCTTTTCTGTTTTTTAATTCTTTTCTTCTAGTCATTTATACCATCCTTCCATATGAAGATATCCCCATAACATACATTACATTTTGAATCATTGATTTATTATCGCTTATATGATTATGCATATATCATATTGGGAGTGATAAAGCATTGACCTTTGTTATGTCACTACTCACATTGAGACCCACTCCATCTGTGCCTGTGGAGTCCCTACACCACCCAATATTTCTATGGAACCAACGCAACGAAGTGACCTAGAGACTAACCACCTCAAACTAAATCACTGACCACAATAAACCAAGGACGAATAAAACAGAATTGAGAACGCACCTCAAGCCTCCACGAACCCCCTGGTAAACGGACGCTCAGTAATTAAAAAGGTTGGAAGAAGAAACTGTAACAACAACAACCGCATCCAATTTTCGGAACCAACATATATAAATAATAAATCATATATATTATTTTAACAAAGTTAATGTCGTTAAAATAAATATTTATTTTTAAAGTAGAAAAATAATAAAATATAAAATACGAACAAGACGAAAAAGGTATATAAAATTAAATCATCGTTGATCTTATTCAACAACCGAGAACACACTCAATCAAATCACTTATCACACAATCACCGAATCAATCACGCATCCCACCCTAATATCCATTCCCCAACGATTTCGTACGTACCCGAAAAGCCAATTTGAGTAAAACCTATATTATTTCATTTCACAACTTTTTAGTTATTACCCGAGACCTTGAAAATGAACAAGCATGAAGAAGGGCTAAAACAAAAACAAAGCCCTCGGCAAAGTTATAAAAAACTGCACACTAACGGTACCGACCAACACTAATAATAAATTTATTTTTTATTATCCTATACATTTAATAAAAATATTTAAATAAAAACATTTAATATTTATTTATATCGTTGGATGAAACAGAGAATATCCGGGTTAAAAATTTCGTTGTTTATTTTTAACCGAGTCACCAAAATAAATAGCAAATGTTTTTAATAAATTGTTATTAAAATATTTATGAAATACTACAAGTAAATACTCATTTTATCAGAAAAAGATTTGAAAAACAATAGGCGCAGTTTTCGTGTTATGAATCATCCGTTAAGTCGCTCAAACTAAGTCCCAAACCATTATTTTATAAAGATAATACTCACAATTTACACATTGGTCCCTGTGGAAATATTTACCACAATTTACCCTAAACTAATATATCACTGCCTACTTTTTAATTATGACTTATCTATATAACTATAAATATATATATATAATAAAAAATAAAAATAAATATATATATAAATATAATATATATATATATATAATATATAAAAATTTTATTACACATTTTCATTTATAGAAAAAAAAAACACACACTCCTTTTTTTATATTTACATCTTTCACATTCTTCCTCTTTCCTTAACTTTCTTAATCTTTACTCCTCTCTCCCTCACCTCTCTCCTGCTCTCTCGACGACTATCTTTCCTCTTTCCTCTCTTCCATCCCCACTCACCCCTTCTCAACAAAACCATTTCTCCTCTCTACTCTTCTCCACATCCTCCTCCACTCTCCGTCACTCTCCCTTCATCCTCGCCCCCCCATGGTTATCCCCCATTTTATTATTTGAAATAAATCCACTTTCTTCATTCTTCCTCATCAACTCACACTATCTCTCTCCTCTCTGCATCCCTCCCTGTCCCCTCGCCTCCCCAACACCTCTCTCTTTCTCCCCTTCTTCTCTTTCTAACATCTTTCTGTCTCCCTCTCCTCTTTCTCCTCTCACTCTCTCCCCTCCCATTATATGAGTTTTACCCATAATTTTTTATATTTTTAATATATGATAATAATGAATTAGTCTCCCGTTCTCCCCATTTGTTATTTTTTTATTTTTTTGTGGTAAAGATTTGGGATGGAGTGGGGTGAGGTCCGGCAAGCCCCGTGTGTCCCCTTTCTGCCGCCACCACCGGCACAGAAGCCGCAAAAACGCCTCCGAACGCCGACATAAAAAACATTCCCCGGCGCAAGTAACCTTTTTTTTTTTCTTTCCGTTTCTTTTTTCCCTTTTTACTCCCCGTCCAGAGAACCAAAACCGATTCACATCACCCTATCTAAACCATCCATCTCAACCTCCCCAGCTAACCACTCATCTCCTAATACCACAACACCGCCGCCAGCCGCCCGTATTCCTTATTTCCCACTTCCGTCCCCATCCTTCCCCTCCCCCCTTCCCATTCCGTTTCCTCCTTATCCTCCCCTCCCTCCCTCCTCCATCCTCCCCCATCCCCTTCCTCCCCTTCACCCTACCTTCCTTCTTTTTCCCCTTCCCCGTTCCCCACCCCCACCCCCGCCCCCCCCCCCTTCCCCCTCCCGTCCGTTCTTCCTCCCTTCCGGCTTCCCCCCCCCCTCCCCCCCCCCCCCACCCCCCCCCTCTTTCGGGCTCTTTTCGAGTGGCCGAGGCGACAGCCCACAAATCCATAGCAACCACCCACCACTTCATATCAAACGTTATCTCAAATCACCACCCACCAGCACCACGACTCCACCTGTCACTCAGCCACGACCCCTCACTGCTGGTCTACCACAGAGGGTGGCTGCCAACGCACCCAAAATCGGACCAATCATCAAAATCGCATCACACACCCCGCCAATCAACACCACCGAACACACACACCACAGGTCACCAACAACAAACCACCTCACCCCCATCCAGAGCACGATAACAACCAAAGAGAGCTACCATACACACCATAAACCAAACAGGTGCGTTTGAGTGTTGTCCTGTATTACAAAAACACAAAAACAACCAGATTTAGAAAGGGTTCGAGAAGGTTTTGTTTTGGTGGGCCCCAGTTAGTTGTGCGATTGGGGTTGTTATTCCGATTCAGCCAAAATTCATTCGATTCATGTATTGTTTTTATTGTCGTGATACACAGCCAATGGGTTAGTCGTGTTGGGTTAATAAAAAACCAACGACGATTATAAAACCCATCCGACCGATGAAAAGGGTGGGAGCGTTTTTGTATTATAAAAATTAACAGAACAGAAGATCCACAAGGGAGACTTTACGTGTTAAGGATAGCAACAGTGGGAAGTGTGAGCAGGGAGTGGTGAAATGTGTGCTATATGAAATTTTATTATTTTAGGGATATGCTGTACATAACATCAGCATACTAAGAATGGTGCATATTTGGTTTACAACCTGAGGTAGGGAGCATTATTTGTGGCTTATTGTAGAATATAAGGGAGCTGTTTTGTAATAGTAATTGTGTGAACCGAGGTAACCCACCGGCGACCAGGGTGGACGCATCATTCACAAGAAAAAGAAGGTAGCGAATAGGTTTTAAAAAAGAAAAACCCAAAAAAAAAGAAAAACAAACCTCAACCTAGCAATACTCCCACATTTTAGTGTCTTAGATCAAATGGTGGCATATTTGGATAAAAACACAACTCGCGACAGCGACGGCCCATCAAGGTTGGCGATAGGTATAAACAAACATACCACGCTAGCCTCGACACTAGTTTGCTAGGTAAGTTAAAACGATTCAAAGCACCCCCCAGGGTGCGGATGATATGGTTTAACAACTAGACACACACAGCAAATAACTAAAAAACAAAACACAAATAGGACCCAACAACTAAAAAATGGACAAATGTGATGAACCGGACCGCCAACAGTGGAATTCATAAGAGTGATAAAAAATGTGATTGATAAGATGTACATATAAATTATTCCTTGTGTAGATTTTATAATAGAAAAAAGGTCCTGTTTAGTTGAGAGGAATATCCAAATAGTGCGAAATCAAACACGTCCGGGCCCCACACAAACCGTGCTCCCAGCACACAAGTATTAAGAAAAAAGATAGAAAAAGCAGGCACCACGCAGTCCGCTGGAGTTTGGTCAACGTGGCCGGAGAGGGTCAGGCAGCTACTAGTGCCGGAAAACATAATGGGTTTTGTATTATAATGGGGAACAACAACGTATTTTTTACTGCTAATATTTATTGATCCTCTACGGCCTTTCCGTGGAAGTATGGCAAAGTAATAATTATTTGTTTTTTCGTTTGTGCGAATGGATAGAAAGGTAACCGAACCCCTCTGACTTTGATATGGAGAAGACATCTTTTCTCGCTTCAAAGATGGAGTTAAACCGTTTATATATACAGTTCTCAAAGTACCCCTCCCCCATAGCAGAATACACACAACAATAACGTACCACCGTAACAGTCCTTCAAAAACGGCCACAAAAGACACGACTCAAAAAATGCAAAAACTATTTGCAACCTAGGGGCCACCCGAACGCATAAAACACTCATATTTGTAACAATGCCAACAACGAACGGCCACCAATCCCCCCCAAATCCCCCCCCCACACCCTCTCCTCCCCAACCAACCACTACGACCTAAACCCAAAGAATCACATCAAAAACGCCAACATAACACCATAACACTCAGTATCACTCCTAGGTAAACTTATAGTAAAGAAGCAATAAACCACAACAGTTACATCTTTGTAATTAAAAAAACTTGAGTTATTATAAAAATGCACGACATTACGGTAATAAAATTGGTGCTTCATGACAACGTGTCAAAATAAATTGTTCAAATATTTTTCTTTCTCTCTACACCTTTGATACAATACAAGTAGGAAAGAAAATAAAACCTCAAAAAATTATTGGAAAGTTTGCCTTTGTAAAATAATTCACGTGTATTAATTATAAATTTGTTCATTATTTCATTAGGTGAATACATAACGGAATATATTACACACCTGCGTTACTTTTAGAGATTAATTTATTTAACAACCCCGCAACCTATAACAACTTAAAATCTAAAAACATTTATACAACGTGTCCGCGTATTAGCAGTAACCAAATCATTCGGGGAAAACCCAAATCATCCTCCAGGCTATGTATGGTTACTATAAGTTTAAGCCTGCATCTCTGTTCGAGCCGTTGTTCGTATTCCGTTATGTGCTATTGCTTATTATGTTTCATTTCAGCAAGTTGCTTCTGCAAACATCAAGGAGAGTTCATACCCATTTCTACTACTTGTTTTACCACACTCTAAACGGGGTAGAATTACATGCATGTTTTAAAACTACGGACACAAGTGTTTTAAAGCATTATGCAATTTCTTGATCAGAAATATTGCCTAAGTACCCTGCCGACGTTAATTCCCTTTTATCATAGAACCAGTTGAGTTGCTATAATAGATAACCGTAGTGTTGTGGATTAGATCTATCGTGACTGACCATATCCCCACCTTTCAATTGTCACAAGTTGACTCAATGGATGGCAATTTAACATATCGTTTTCCATCAAAACCGGACTTAAATGACCAAAAACGTACCAAAAATACATTGTATTTGTATGTTTTCACTTATATTGTACAGGTAACGGATAATCAAGAAAAGGACAAAATCGAAGCCAAAACAACAAGAAACGAGCACGGAATGGAAAAGCATGGAAAAGACAAAGTCAACAAAAGTCAAAGTCAAAGTCAACCCGGAAAAGTCACGGTCAAAGCCGAAGCCAAAACCGAAGAATACTTAATGGGCCCACCCGAACCCATCTAATGGGCCGGGTCAGCCCATTAGTATATTGCATAAAGACTTTTTAAGCCCAAGTATAAATAAAAGCCCAAATTTCCTTTTTAAACCAAACAGGCCCAAAACCTATACCATAAGCCCAAGTCACTTAACTGCCCGTTAGCCAAAACCCTTTAACAGATAACACCGTTAATCCTTTTAAGGACTGTGGGTGTAATACAACTTAATACCCTTGAGGGCCAAAACTGCCAAGTCCCAAAATATTTATTACCACAAGGACTATTCGTGTAATCGAGTTATACAAATAGAAGGGCCTTTTCTGCCAATTCTTCAAACATTCACCCCTGCATCTAATCAAACAAAACATAGTACCCTGTTTTCCCGCCAAACATACCCAGACAACTGTTCATTGTCGTTTTGGCTCCATACCTACAACACCAAGCCAAAAACCATAACTCCCATCTCACCCCACCCCAAAGACACCATGGCAATCCCCCCTCACCTAATTGGACAAGAATATCAAATGGCTTAGATCAAAGGGATTGGAGAACAAGCAAGGATAAATGGCCAAGATTGATTTTGGCTTTACCTCACACAACAAACACACATGGTTTCTGTCTCAGCAAAGAAACACAATCCTGGAAGCACTCACAAAGAAAGCACACTTGAAGAAGATGAAGACCTAGTTACTTAGTATAAATAGGGACATTTGTAAGCCATTTTAGGGAGTAGTTTTTAGTAAGTTAGTTTTTTTTAAAAGTCTTTTAGTTTTTAAGCATTTTAAATGTCTGTCTTTTAAATTTCAAGAATTGTAATCTCTTTGAAGTTAATGAAAAATTCGAGTTTTCTTTAAAAATTCCTTCATTTATCTTACTTGCCTTTAAATACTGTTTTATAAGTCTTTGTATAAGTTTTTGAGTCACTAAAGAACTAATATAAAAGCTTGTTTCAAATTCTGTCTTAAAAATCTAAAGAATTCACAAAAGGTAAATTGTAAAAGAATCATGGAGCAGGGTACATTCTGGATGGCCCTAGGTTAGAGTCTCTTGGGAGACACATAGGTTGTTTAAGGATTGGTTGGAGTCCTTAAACTCATTCCCAAAAGCTTTGGACTCTTGTAAGTTTCTTTTTCAAATTTTAGCTTAAGTACTGTAGCAGTGCTTATTTTCTACTTATTTTGCTTATTTCTTGCTTATTTATGTCTTTAAATGCTTATCTATGCCTGTTTGTAGTTTAGATGTCACTAGTTTAAATTATTCTCATAATCTGTCTTATTACCTTAAAGAAATGCATAATCTTTAATCTTGTTGTTTTTGCTTATTTAAGTCTTAAAAGTTGCTTATTGGGTTTGTTATAAGTCACTTATAATCTGGTCTTTAGGTTTTGTTCATAGAAAAATCAAGTAATCAATTTTAAATTACATTTTTCAAAGTTAAAGGGGTGTTTGGTTTAACTGCTTTCATGGGGTAAAATGGGTCAAATTTGGTTTTGACACCTGGGTCACTTTAGTCTAACTTGAAATCACCATAAAATTCAGTTGTTAGGAGTTTTTAAGAGTTAAATCTAAAAATCATGGTTTATATAAGTCATAGTTAAAACTGTTAATTCATAGGCTCATTCAACCAGTGCAAATTATTAGATCTTTGAATCTTGTTAATATGTGTTGTTTTTGTGTTTAATGAAGTGCTAAAATGAGTTAGAACCAAAGTTCAATAGGTCTGCAAGTTAGTTTGTGATTTGGGTACAATCTGTCAAAAATGACTAAGTATTGAATTTTTGAAAAGCAGCTTTTTCTTAAGCATTTTTCTTGGCTTATCTTTGTTTCAAACTCCATTCTCTTTGCTGATTATTATAGCTGATTGTTTAAGCTTTTTAGTGATATGGGTCAATAAGCCATAAGGATCCCTTAAAAGGCTTAAAATTAAGCCCAAACTCTGTCCCTTAGGCTGTTAGTTTTGGCAGTTAGCCATTTGAGCTTATTTGCATTCCTTGCTTATCTGTTTGTTTTTTTTCATTGCTTATTTCTGTTTGCATTTGCTTATTAGACATAGGAGATTAGTTGTTAGTGCTTATTTTGAATCCCATATAGCTTATTTTTGGGTCTGCAAAAGCCCCTTTGTTTTCCTTAGAAAACCAAAAAGCATACCCTGAAACAGCTTATTTCACAGCCCTTTTTAACTGCTTGTTTGTTTTTCAAATTTTGTTTTATTTGCTTTTTTAGATAACCATTAAGCTGTTCTTTAAGCCAGTATAAGCCCAGCATTTGAGACTCCCTCTAACAGCTTATTTTTAAGCCAAAAAAAGCCCAAAGGTATTTTGGTCTGCCAACTTTGTGCTTATAGCTTATGTGCTTTTTATGGCCTATCTGTCTGTGGTTTTTGGCTTATTTGTATTTGCATTTGCTTATTAGGTTTAGTGGCTTATTGATTTTAGCTTATCTTTCTGTAGGATCCCGTTTAACACTTCATAACACGAATCAATCACGGATCAAGAACTAGAAATGAGAAAGAGAGAGTTATTCTAGAGAGAGAGTTTTGAGAGAGAGATGAGAGAAAAGAGAAATGGAATTATACTTGAAAATGAACAACTAGCTTTTTCTAAAGAAGAAAAAGATTATATACCCCGTCACGTTAAAGGTGACGCGCGGGATATTTAACTAGGACCCGGGCTCGGGTTTTGCTTGGGATTAAACCCGAAACATATACAATATTAGATTCACTATCGAGCCCGATTCCCGATAATATCCTATTACAACGTTAACTAATTAGAGACCGAAGCTCCATCGTAGAGTGACCGAGCTTCCTTGTTCGACTCAATAAATTAAATGGATGACTAGTGTATTGAACTTCATTAGGAGTCTTCTTAGTTTCACTCTCTTGATTCCCAACTGAATCTATCTCCCCCTCATAGGTTATATCTTACTTTTTCTTTCTATTTTTCTAGGCCACCTTGACTCATTCACTCTTAAAAATATATAAAAATAATTGACTTTTTATATGTTATTTTTATTGGTTACGTAACACATTTACGTTCGCAATTTAAAATATATTTAGACATACCCAAAAGCACCAATACCTAGCTATGCATATTATACATCAAGTATTCTTTCATAAAATATTAAGAAACAGGATATTACTTCTTTTTTTTCCTCCTCTAAATCGGCAATCACTAGACCAAGAGACCATACAAAAAAAAATTTCCAAGACTTTCTATCATTTAGGTCTTAAAGCTAGTCCTTGCAACATGTTTCCATGTTTTCTTCTTATTGTCCTGAACTTGGACTTTCTAATAGTTCATTTGACCATTACATGCATTTATAAGGAAAACTAACTAGTTATCATTCATACATTTTCATTTCACTAGCAAGAAAAAAAAACAAAACCATTCCTTTGTTTCTCTCCTCTACCCCACGTCCCAACTCAAAGACATAAAACAATCCATAACTTTTTTTCTTTTTTTTACAAACATATAAGTGTTCTCATATTCTTAGAGTTTGGTTTGGAAGCTTGCTATATTATTTCTAACAAGGGTTATATACGAGAAGAAAGCTAGCATTTTGTTAAGAAATTTGGGTTTGGTTTGGTTCGGGTTGTGGTGAGCCGCGGCTAGGAACAAAAGGGACGAGACGGGTGCATTTTATTTTTCCGACTTTGCTCCGTATAGCTTTGTGAGCCTTCCTTCTATTATTATTTCGATTGTTTCGTTCATTGATTCGATATTTTTTTATATATGTGATGAAATCGATTGGAACTTGCGGCGTTAGTATATTGTGATATTGATATTAAAGTAGGATTAGAATGAAATTATAAGGTATATTGGATGCATTTTTGATGAGTTTTTGGGTCGAAAACTAGTTTTAACGCATTTTGTATCGGGTCGTTTTGACCAGAAAACAGTACCTATGTTTCGGGGTTCGAGATTTTGAAAAGTTGGATTTTTGTTTATGAAATATAATAAAGTTTTCCTAGACGGACGTTTTGATATAAAATGGGACTTCTAACTCCCAATAACGAAGAAACTGGAGCTAGATCGATATATACACTTTAGTAGAAAATAAGTCACTTTTAATAAATATTAAAAGCTGACAGATTTATTAGTTTAGCGTTTTGAGCACTTTCGAGTCCGTTTCGGCCTTCCGGCGAAACACGAAAGTTGTTCGGAATGACGTTTTGCATAAAATCTCTTTTTGGTCAAAGTCGTGAAAATGTAATATAACGGGTCAAAATCGAAAGTCAAACTTCTGTATTTTTATAAAAATATATATATAGTTTCAGCAGATTCTCGTAAGGGCATTTTGGTCATTTTCTGTCGAGTTTCAGGTCTCGGCTAAAACTAAAAAGTTGTTCGGAATATCGTTTCGCATAAATTTGCTTTAGAACCCGAGTCGTGAAAAGGTGATTTAGTGGGTCGTTTTGGTCGGGTCAGACTTAGAAAATAAATGTATTTTATTAAAAAGTCAAACGTAAAAGTCAACAAGGACATTAGTAAACGTTAACGAACTATGAAGGTGATTTCGATTTATAAAATAATATCGAATAATATATTATCGTAAGTAATTACTTTTGAGGCCGTTGGTCGATTCTAAAAATGAAATAGTATATGATTGGATGGAAAATAGTATATATATAAAATATACTAAGTGTTAAGGTTTAGAACGCGCAAGTGGATTTCTCATCACATATAAGTATGTATGCATATATAAATATATATATGTTTTCGTCGTAACGATGTACGCATCGTTGCTCGTATTTTGTACGTATTGTAATCGAGCGACCGTAATTATAGGTCGTGATCAAGATCGTTACTGCTTCGTTTTTTATTATTTTTGGCTTATTCTAAAACCGTGAATCGTTGACAACTGTGAGTTCATAGTCATCGCATTTCAATCTTTTCAAATGGTTTGTAATAAACCCGCGAGGGAATAACATGCGCGTATTACCAAACTAGTTCTTGATTTACTTACAGTACAATTACCTTTCAATACTTTGTGAGTTCATAGCCCCACCTTTTCCTCTTTTAATGGTTTTCATAAACTGTTTTTGGGGTGAGAATACGTGCTTGTTTTACTACCTAAACTTATTGATTTCTATATGTAAGCGTTACCTGACTATTTTTACTAAAGCTTGATTTGTTTACCACATGATTTGAGATCGTTGAATACCTATATCTGAAACCGTGAATTTTGGACACAAGTGTTTTCAAAATTGTATGCTATCCAGATTATTGCATGAATGCTATTTGCCTAAAAAAGCCAACGATTATCTGGGCAATCCGTAGAAATGACGATTACTGGTGCAAACCATTAAAATTACGATTACTGTGCAAATCCGATAATTGACCGACCATATTAACTGGTGCCAAATCCGTTTAAATACTATTACGGTGCAAATCCATTATAATTAACGATTACTGGTGATAAATCCGTTAATATAAGACAAACACTGGTGCAATTCCTTTAAAAATACGTATACACTTCGATGGTCATGACGTAGTGCAATAATAAATGTTTTGGACTTCGGAATACGTACTTAGTCCACCATTACTTAAATCTTGTGGACCACCACTAAACTGTTTGATTACATTAACATTTCTTGAATTATTAAATCACTACTTGGATTTCGAACTGATACTTTTAAATGCTGTAACGCTACTTTTTCTTTCTGAAAAATGTCTTAAATTATTCAACACACACGATTTAACTTAAACCTATGAAATCACCAACATTAATGAAGACGTTTTTTGCATGTATTTTCTCATGTAATTATTTGCTAGTGACAATTTGGAGCATTTTGAGTCGCGCGGAATATAAATTTTGAACGCTTAATAATTTGAGTACCATTAAATAAACATTTTGACAATGTTTTCTAATACATTACAAGTGATACCTGTGTAACTCTGACATTTTGACTAAATTGAATGTGACATTTTATAAAACGTCTCTTTTGAGGTCGTTTTCTGTGACTTGTGTTTTGTGCCCTGAAGTAGCACCCCAATGTTACTATTCCGCTGCCTTACCAGATTTTTAGGGTGTTACAAGGTGTGGATATTTCTTCCTGAATTGATCTTCGCGTTCCCATGTGAACTCATGACCTCTCCTGGAGTTCCATCGAACCTTGACTAGTGGAATGTGGCTTCGCTTCAACCGTTTAACTTCACGGTCCATGATTTCTACCGGCTCCTCGACAAATTGAAGCTTGTCATCAAAGTGAAGTCCATCCAACGGAACGGCTAATGGTTCGTCGGCATGGCACTTTTTCAAGTTGGATACATGAAATGTATTGTGGAACCCGCGACTCAGCTCTGGCAGCTCTTCAGAGGCTCAAGCTTGTATGCAACGATCCACCCTTTTCCAACACCTTGAATGGTCATACGTACCGCGGGTTTCAACTTCCCATCCCCCTTTGCCAAAACTGAGTACGACCCCTTTTCCAAGGCAAAACTTTAAGAACCTAACTTTATCCCCACTTGAAATCCATCGGTTTACGCTTTAATCCGAGTAACACTCTTTTGTCGATACGCGTGCAGCTCTGCCATTCTCATGCTTTGATTTGAACGATCTTTCTCAGTTGTTTTCTACAACACTATTTCCTGGACAAGTTGAGTGAACTTCTTCAAACCTCGCCCCAACAAACGGGGAACACACTTTCACTGAAAGGTTTCTTCAAATGGTGCAGCCTGAGGCTAAGCGTATAGTCTATTGTTATATAGAACTCGACTAAATGGCAAATGGTTAACCCAACCCTTTCCAAAGGCGATGCACAAGCCAACAACAAATCCTCGAGATGTTGAATAGTCCACTATCTGCTTTGTCCGACTGTTTTGTGGATGTACCAGTTCTCATATCCAGAACTATTACCCAAAAGCATTCTGAAGTGACCTCCAGAAATTAATGCGAACCTAGGGCCATGGATCACAAATAAACGAGAGAGGTATCCGATGCCTCGTACCACGCGTTCGTGGCTTTAGATACATTCCATGCAATTTTATCCATCGGATCAGTCTCACTCATCGAATACAAAGATGCGGACTTAGTATGGAGGTCGGTCCAACAATCACCCTAATAGTGTCAAGAAGCCTTGGGTGACGACTTAGAAGTTCGTGACGAAATCCATAGTGATGGTTGTCCCACTTCCAATACGATGTTTTTTAAAAAAAAATCTCGGGGATGTCCAAAATCCTGATGAGCCTTTTGATGTTCAACCTTGACCTTAGACAGTCAAACATTGCTAACATAGGTGCAATGATTTGCCTTCATATGGCCCCCATATAGATCTTCATGTCTTAGGTACAATCTTATCAAACCCGGACGAATAGAGTATTTTGACTTGTGAGACTACGAGCATAACACAATCCTCAAATCACCATAGCAAGGTAACCACTCCTGCCATTGAAGCATAGAGTTCCAGTCCACACTGGTTCCATACTTTTCGGTTCTAAATTTCTCTGGATCTATCTTTAGAATTTTTCAGACCAACATGCCTCCAACACTTCGTTCTGATGTTTCTCTCTGGTTTCTGTGCTTCAGGTTGAGCATACCAAATTTTGTGGGAGATTTCAACCTATATCATGACTAAGGCTCGAACCCTTAAGGCTCTCGTCCTTCCTGGGACAAAGGCGTTAGCGACAACATTTAACTTTCCTGGGTGATAACAATATCTCACAAACGTAATCACGTAAGCAATTCTAGACCAACGACGCTGCCTTCATATTCAGACTCTTGATTAAGAATGTTGTAGACTCTTGTGATCGTGAACACCATACACTTGTTTCGTACAAATAGTGTCTCCAGAGTTTCAGAAAAACACACTCAGCTACCAAGTTCCAATCATATTCGTAATATTCTTTCTCCAATGATTTTCAGTGGCTGTGAAGCAGTCGCGTAACCACTTCGTTCTACACTCTCTTCACATACACTCTATACAAGGAATAAAATAGCACGCGACGCCACTAAGGCATTATCAGTTAGAAGTGCGCCGAAGCATCGCAGTATACGTTAATAGAGGGCTTCCTTCTGTAAGAGCCAGAATGGTGCACCACACACTTCTGCGTTGTACAATTGGGTGAACGCGTTTTTCTTTGTGTGTGTCACTCCTCTCATACTTACATTCTTCTAATAAGTGAGCTTGTCATTGGTGTGGCAATCTTCAAAAATTCTTCGAATATTTTCACAGCTAGAACCTTCTGAGCCGTGCTACCAGTACCACCGTAACACTATGACCGAATCGATGTCAGACAAAACGTCTCAGGATGAGATAGCCAGATCAAGTTTCCTTTCTATTGACAGAGGAGTATCTTCAGCCTTCTTCGACAGTGCAAGAACGCTCACGTAATTGGCGTGACTCACATCAGTCTACACACATACTAACACGCAACAGGGAATTCTGGTACTTATGTTTATGACAATCCATATTGAACTATCCTAGCTTCTCGTTAGAACTCGGCATTATCAATTCCCTATCTCCTTCTCTAACGAATTCCTAGAAATGCCGATAAGATTGTTTCTTCGTGATCCTCTTGTTTTTGAAAAATAAATATAAAATCGTTAGTAAGGATTACGAAGCTACTCGATATACACATCATGCGAATCAGACATTTGCTAAGGACGCTAGGATATCAATGCGTAAATCGATTTACAGAACACGACCGTGACATTTCACTCACAACCCATAAATACGCTGGGGCGTTCGTGCAAAACGGACCATAAGCCGAGTTCTGATGCCGTTTTCGAATATCTCCTTCCAGTACTATTCTCGAAACTGGTGATACGTGACCTGATCGCACTCCTAATCTTCTGAATCTAGAACCATTGGCTCTCTTTATCACTTTATTACGTCTGTAATCTATATTAATCATTATCGTCGATCCCTGGGAGTGCTACATCAGCGCTCTTCTAAATTCTAATATCCGTTAGTTCGTATTTATTGTTTATATACTCACCAGAATAGTTGATGACACAAAATGAAAAAACACGAAATGATCTCTTTTCCTGTGTCTTCTCTTACACTGTCATTTATGGATCAATTCTTAAGCACTCATGGAATGCTATACCCAAGTATGATCATGAGGAAGCTATTTGAAGAGAGAGTCATATCCACTACTCATACCTCAAACTTCATCGTGACTAGTGACATTAGTCTCGATAGTCTCTACGCGGCACAGTCTTAGAACTCTACTTCTTTCGGCAATCTGCCCAGACAATGTGTCTGTGATCCAGAAATATCAATTCTAATTTCCGACCACCGATCTTGATAAGAGTAGCTATAGACCCTGCTACACAGGGTGCGGCACCATGAGCGTGCTATTTTGCACAATAAATCGCAAATTTAGAATCACTCACACAGTATAACGTCGATCGATCACGAGGAGACCTGATCTAAGCTCAACAATGCTTCCTCAGATGAACAATACTTCGAAAGTGCATCAGAATGCTTGATACTAGTCAGTAGATCCTCGAAAGTCGTTTGTCCCTTAACTTGTCTTCAGTCTCCTTTGTAGTAAGTTAACAAAAAAACACCTGTACTGAGTCCTTTAGCATGTGCTTCTGTGCTTTAGTTGCACTGTGTGGGGTGGGGGTTTTCAAAGAAATTCGGACTATTGCGTGCTGGAGTGGATAGCTTCTGGAACCGATTACTGAACAGACAGTATGACAAGCATACTTCGTTCGGAATGGACACATCGAGACAATCGATATCTTAGCTTCTTGCTCATCAACTAACAATAGATGGCAATGGTTATCATGACACTCACAACACAACTCACAAAGTCAATTACAATATTCTATGACGTATTAGAATCGAGCTCAAATTCTATGGCATTTAAGTCGATGTTGAAAGGTGATTTTAGTAAATTCTCTAATGGCGAGCAAATTTGAAGCGAATTGTCAGAAGGCGACCATATGTGCCATCATGCTTTTCTCGCTTAGTATTTTTCATAAATGATATCAACTTTTATATAAGACGTGAGTGAAGTCTGATTTGTAGCTATGGTTACTAATTCAATTTCTTAGAGTAAATACGTTTTATGAATACGCACACAGAACATGATATAAGTAGGAAAATTTGTTTTTCTCTGACTAGAGGTTTTTAGAGATACTTATTCTCAACATGGCATGGTACTTTTCCTAATATAACATTGTTTCATCGGCCAATGTATAAATGAGGATTGTACGATGCATTGCTCATTTTTGTCAAAATAGAGTTATGATTTTCATGATATTCGTAGTAGTAGTTTGCAAGATGTAAATAGGAATCTAAGTTAAATATTTGACGGAATTTCATAATAACGATAATTAGATAATAATTTAAAGTCATTCTACAACAAAAATTTAAGAGAAACACAATGACGAACTCCTAAGGAGATAAAGTTTAAGCTTATTGTCCAACTTAGGGCTTCTAGCAAACGCGAACACCTTTCCTCTTTAAGCTTCGATCTCAGTCTACAAAGTTGTTAAGTCTTAGTTTGGTTTCTCCTCCACCAAAGCATGCACCACTCCCAAGTCTTCCATACTTCCAGCTATGTTTCCCATGGTTTTTGATTCTTTCAGCTCTGGGCAATCCCTCTTGTAAGTGTCCTAGACCTCCACACTCATAACAAACAGGTTAAGAGTTTCGTTTGATACTCAGCAACACAGGTGTTGTCTACAATTTCGGGGCAGATGGCCAATCTCTTTTTCATAAGTAGCACTTTGGTGCACCTGACCCTTATATGGTAATATGCACTTGGTGGCCAGGTGGTAAGTGATCCAACATACTTTTTTCTTACCAATTCCCGTACTTATACAGTGCAAAAAAAAAAGGGCCATTTGGTACAAATATTAGCACTTGTTGCATATAAGGTAGTGACCCAACATAGTATTCTTGTTGTTTTTGCCCATACAGCGTGTGCCCCAACGACACCTTAATGCCCTTGTGTTATCTATGGTTAGAGCTTCTGTTGAAACCATGAAAAGTATCGGATCACTTCCAAGTCAATAGTCTAGCCCTATTAGTTATAAATTAGTCTAGAAAAAGCAGAGTCCTGCCAACACACACACCCATGGAAAAGCCCGTTAAGGCCCCCATGGCCGGCCTTGTTTTATGTAGTAAAATAACCCTCTCCATGCCTTGGATAGAGTGGTTTGGTTGGTTTTATTTTCTCATTTTCACAACACATAATAATATTATCATCTTTTCCTCTCTCTAGAAACTTTCCAACACCACTCTCCTCTCTAGTTCATAGTATACAACTATCAAAGATAAACTAGTCATTCAACAATTGGTACAAGAGCCATGAGTTGGTGTTTTAGTTTTTGGTTTGTATTTTGATTTGTGATCAAAACCTTTACAAAGCGCAAAATCATGATTTACAATTTTTCCGTAAAAACCTTAAAGTATGTCATTTTTCTTTGTTCTATAAAGGTTAGTAACACTATTTGTACAAAGATTTATTGCAACAAACCAATCAAAAATGTGTCTTTTTAGAGTTTTTGAAAATTTGGGTTTTCTCAATTACACCGACCTAGTCTTGTCTGTTGAACCGAACTAGAAGACAAACGAGTTAACCGAACTAGATTCACCGAACCAGTGGAACACGCTCTCTAGAGATTTACAGTTGGAACAGAACGAGTTGTATTCACTAGTTGGAACCAAACAAGTTTGTTCTCTAGTTGGAAAACGAACGAGTTGTATTCTAGTTGAACCGAACGAGTATTATTTGATTATAAGTTGGAACCCGAACGAGTTGATTTACTGTAACCGAACGAGTCTAGTTTTAGTTGGAGACCGAACGAGTTGCATCCATCAGCTAGGAACGCCGAATACTAGGTTTTCGTCAGTTGGAACCAACCTACGTATACGTTAGTTGGAAACCCGAGACGTGTTATCGTTGAAACAGAACCTAAGGTTTGATTTTAGTTTGAGCCGAACTAGTTTTTACTTTCAGTTGGAGAACCGGAACCTATTTAATAATTAGTTGGAGAACCCGTCACGTAGTTGATTTTACTTAGAACCGAACTAATCAACTCACTTGAGAACCGAACTAGTCAGTCTGTTAGAAGGAAAAAAAAAAACCGAATGTCCCTCCACCACCATAGAACATTAGAGCCACCCGAACTAGAAACTTACACATACACCCTAATTTCACTTACGATTTCTAAATACTACCGTGTTGTATTTCTTTTGTCCTATGTAGTCGAGGAATATCCCTGTAGAAACATTAACTTGTATTCCCCGGTTTTCGTCGCATTTGTAAAATCCCGTGTAGTTTCAAGATTAATACAACCTCAACAACCACACATTCCAGACACAAATACTTTTCAAACGCACCGTGGCGAGAATCACATTAGAGTGATGAAGCTTTTTGCAACCATAACGTTATTATGCGGACACTTGCTGATACATCACTTTTCTCTCGGGTAGGTGAGCATCACGAAGCCCCAGACGATGCCGGACAAAGCAATATATATCACGCTATCTCATGTCGCTAGGATTACATCGCGGAGCACGAGTCACTTCTGACACCTTTAGACAACTTAAATGTATGAATAGACCCACATGGTAAATATCTGCTTCATTGAGAAAGGTCCACTCGTCTGGCCATCAATCACTATGGATGGTGTAACAAGACTTAAGGAATATACTGAGCTCACCCCTGCAGAAGCCATTCAAGCTGATTGTGACATCAAAGCAATTAATATCATTCTACAAGGCCTTCCAATTAAATATATGCTCGTGTGAGTCAACATCGGTAGCCATGGATCTTTTGGAAGAAAGATTAAACTAGCTCATGCAAGGTACGTCGTTAAACACAAAGCAAGGAACGGAGAGAGGTAATTGTTACATGAATTTGATAATTCACTTAACCAAGAAAGGAGAGATCGTTACACGAGAACTACTTGAGATTCATAACTGCTACTACAATGATATGAAATCAACAAGATGCCACTGGAGCAATTTTAATTAATACCAAGTTTCTGAACACACGTTCCTGAATGAATGGAGCAAATTTGTTACTGATGTGTTAAGTTTGTCAAAGACTGCATACTACCATGTTTGAATCAGCTATCATGCTTACTTGGAAACAACATAAACGCCATGCAAATGAAGTTCATTTGAATGCATGAACGTAACCCGATACTCTTGCTTATAGTTGCATATCACCAATAACACATCCACCATTATCTAACTCATCAACACAACTTACCAAAAACACGCAACTTCAACCATCCAGCTTCAACATATCCACTCGCACAGTATGGTTAACCATTAAATCAAAAAAGTCCTCAATAAATACTCAACTCATCATCATCAAAAACCTCTTTCAGTAACTTACTCCATACCAATGATTTTCAATCAACAATTCACACCCAAAATAATTATTCTACCCAACATCACCATCCCTCAATTAGAATATCCTCCCCAAATTAACCAACTATCTGAATTTTCCCAACAAGACTCTGGTCTAATTGTTCCAGTGTTCCAGAAAGATGATGATCCAATTGATGCCATCAATCACATGATGTCGTTTTTGACTGCAATTGTCACCTCCCGTTATCCTACTACCAATAATCAGCTGAGAAACTCGTCTAACCCTAGGCAACAATCTACCATCAATAATGGCAGAGAGGACACACAACCAATTCAGGGGAGACAAACTACTTTTGCTGCGGGTACATCAAGGACTTACACTCCAGGAGCAAGTGGAAGCAATTCTAGAAAACAGAGGACGGTTATTTGCTATAACTGCAAAGGGGAAGGTCACATGTCCAGACAGTGCACTAAACCAAAGAGAAAAAGGGATGATTCATGGTTTAAGGAGAAAGGTGTTTCTAGGTACAAGCTCAAGCATCTGTGTCAAATTCTGAATGAAGGGAGGGAACTAGCTATTTTGGCCTCCCGTTAATTCCCAGAAGTCAAAGCACATAGACTGTCATTACTCATAAAGTTTGCTATCAACCTGACGATTTGGATGCAATATGACTCAGAGTTGGTGGACGCACTCAACTCTAGCCAAGTTGCTCTCATGGGAAATTTCTCTCGATTATTGTTATACAGATGCTCTATGCTGAGGTATACACAAATACATCTAATATGCTTAATACGAGGTAAATATCAAAGTTGTGCCAGGTGATGCCAGATCTCACCTTCGAACAGTTGACTGTTGTAGACTATCCATATATGTCGGAAATTGAAATAAACCATGATAGCAATATCATTCCTTATTCTCAGTATGTGATTGAATCACAACAAGCAACTATTCAGAAGTCCAACTCCTCTGCACAACAAGATGATTTGATATTATATGTGATTGAACAACTTAAAACCCAAGTAGCTAATTGTACCAAGACTAATTTGGAAAATAAGAGTGTCAATGATACCTTAACTGCTGAGCTTGAAAGATATAAGGAACAAGTTAAATTTTGAAAGAAGGACAAAATGTTGACTTAAGGAGTAAGGATAACATTTCAGAACTATGTGCACATTCTGTAGAGATTGATCTTCTTAAACAAACTCTTTCAACATCTACAAGAAAAGGAATTCTTTATTACAAAATGTTTACATCTTCTAAAAAAGATTTTAAGAAAAAGAATCTAGAACATTGAAGAGAAATAGCTCTAGAAAAGCAGATCAACCAACTAGATAAATTTGGTTTTTTTAAAAGAGATCAATCTGCACAAACATTCAACATGTTGACAGAAACCTCATTTTTCTAGATAAATACCACTAAACAAGCTCTAGTTTTCAAAATCCTTCATATCTGCAGAAAGCTCATCAGTCGAAACCAAAGCTAATGTTGGTGGATATTATTGTTTCAAACTACTCCTATTGTGGAGTACCCCTTACTCAGAAGAGAACCTTAGCACTTGCTGAAGAGAGTCGTTCCAAATACTTTTAAAACTAAGGAAATATGAAGTTAGAAAGGAAAAGCAAGTTGATACCACAACCGATAGATTATGCCTGCTCTTAAATAACCAACTTTAAAAGATTTTTTCAACACGATTTGTTCCACAAACTGAATTATCTGCTGAACAAGCCTTTTGGTCTCAGAATTCTGTGAATTCTTTAGAACCCACACTTTCTATTAGACCCACCAATGTTGAGGTTCCAAAAGAACTTCCTAAAGTCAGCATGGTTAACACGAGTTTGAAGAAACTTAAACACCATCTTGCTAACTTTGATGTGGTAGTCAAAGAAAGGACCACACCCACAGCTATCACTGAGGGTTCATGGGGTTTCGAACATACAAAACTTGTTTTAGGGATGAAATAATTCATTTTGTAACAAGCACTGAAGGACTATTTAGCACATTCACCAACATTTGGTTGATGAACTTTCTGAAGTCCAAAATGTCTTTTAATACAAATGGAACAGCTGGTGGAAACAACATCGTATTGAGTCAAAACATTTAAGTTAAGATAATCAAGATTTTTGAAACAAAAATGAACGACTCTTGTAAACCAAGTGATGAGCAATAGATATTGTTGACTTACTGTTAATTAAGCCTTCCAAGGAGAAATAAGATTCAGTGAATGAGCATGAATGTCAAAATGTCTTACTCTTGAACCAAGACTCTACAAAACGTATATCCTCTTGTTAAGGGAGGTAAACGTTACGATAAACTATTCAAAAACACACACATACCATTCTTTAAAAATCTTGGGCATCTTGAACACTCCACAACTTGCAACTACAAGAATACAACCTTTCCACAGATCAGAACACAAATTAGAGCTTTAGCTATGTATCACTAGACAATGTTCCAGCTATAGAGGACCAGCATTCTGTTAAACATTAATATCGCACTGTAAAAGTTAGAAAGTCTCAATCGAATCAGACACATAAGTACAGCGTATCTCTACGCGCATACAGATAATTTAAGGAAGTTGAAAGAGATAATTAAATCTCTAAGTGGAAAATAGATAAGGACTATAGACAGCCAAACCAGCAATGAGATCTTAGCGGCAATCGCTTACACAGACATACTCCGAAAACCAAACATACTTGAATTGGATCATAGGGTGACAAAGCTTATTGCTGAGAACGGGCATTTGAAACAGACCTATAAGAAACTTTATGACTCGATTAAACCAACACGTATTTGATTAAAAGAGCAATGTGATGATTTAATTAATCAAGTCAATATAAAGTCTACGGAAATTTCTGATTTAAATGGTAGTCTTCAGGAAAAGGCTTTGGCAATAACAGCACTTAAGGATGAATTAAGGAAACTTAAAGGAAAAGCCCTAGTTGACAATAATGTTTCAAACCACCCTAGTGATCCAGAGTTGCATCAAGTTAATGTGGAACCAATAACCCCCAAATTGTTGAATAAAAGGACAGCTCACTCTGCCTATATTAAGCATTCTCAGGAAGAAGCCGCAGTTCTTAGGGATCTAGTCGATCATATTAAAGCTAATTATCCCTTAGATCCACTCTTAGAATCTGCCTGTAAGTATACTAAACTAATTCAGGAGATGCTTTCTAAAATCAGTAAAACCTGTCCTAGTATCAACAGTTCTGGAGAACAATTAGTGGCTGTGACCCCGATGAACAAAGTCAAAAGAGTTAGATTCACTGAGCCCGTCACATCCTCAAGAAACACAAAAACAGCCCATACCTCAAACCTAGCTTCTAACAAACCTATGTTGTCTTCTACAGGAGTAAAACAGTCTACTAGTGCTAGCGGATCACAGCCTTCAGGCAATACAAAGAAAGATAAGATTCAGCAAACACCAAGTAGTACTCTGAAGAATAAAGTAGAAGCCCACCCTAGGAAAGTTAAATCTAGTTTGAAAAATAAAGACTGTGTTGTTGCACCTAAAGGAACTGCTCATGTGCAGCATTCCAAGCTTAATGCGAATTATGAACTTAAATGTGTTAAGTGTAATGGTTGCATGCTTTCTGATAATCATGATTTGTGTGTTCTTGATTTTATCAATAATGTGAATGCTCGTGCTAAATCTAGATCTGTTAAGAAAAATTCAAAGAGAAAAGTTTGGAAACCAACAGGAAAGGTGTTTACCAATATTGGATATATCTGGAGACCTACTGGTCGGACCTTCACTATAGTAGGAAATGCGTGCCCTTTAACTAGGATTACCACAACTACTGAAGTGCCCCTTAGGAAACCAATTACTCTTGATAATGATACACCTAAACCTACTGCAACATTGGTTTATTCAAGGAAACCTAGGAAATCTAAAACTAATGTTCCTGTTAGCAACCCTAAGATTCTTCAATCTGTATCTGCTAACAAAAAGGAACCCAGTAAATCTTGGGGATCCATAAATTCCGATGTTCCATCTTCCTCTCTTGATGCATGCAGGTCGTTTAAATTATCCTCTGGTATTTGGACTCCGGCTGCTCCAAGCATATGACCGAAGATCGCTCTTAGCTCACCAACTTCGTCAGCACATTCTTAGGTACTATCAAATTCAAAAATGATCATGTAGCAAAGATTATGGGTTATGGAGACTATCAGATTGGGAATGTTACAATTTCAAGGGTTTATTACGTTGAAGGACTTGGGCATAATCTATTCTTTGTGGGACAATTATGTGATTCCAACCTCGAAGTTGCTTTTCGTCAATACACCTGCTACATTCGCAATCTAAAAGGTGTTGATTTATTAACTAGATCTCGAGGGGACAATCTTTATATACTCTCTCTTGGGGATATGATGGCGTCCACTCCTATCTGCCTCTTGTCAAATGCCTCTAAAACCAAGTCTTGGTTATGGCATCGTCGTCTCTCTTATTTGAACTTCGGTGCTATTAATCATCTTGCCAGACATGGTCTTGTTCGAGGTCTCCCTAAGCTCAAGTTTGAAAAGGACCATTTGTGTTCTACATGTGCATTAGGCAAGAGCACGAAGAAACCTCATAAACCCAAATCTGAGGACACCAATCAAGAAAAACTCTATTTGTTGCACATGGATCTGTGTGGACCAATGCATGTTACGAGTGTAAATGGAAAAAAGTACATCCTTGTTATTGTCGACGATTACTCTCGATTTACATGGGTAAAATGCTTGCGATCAAAAGATGAAGCTCCCGCTTTTATTAACAATTTTTTGAAGATGATCCAAGTACGACTTAAAAAACCGTCTGACGCATCAGAATAGATAATGGAACTGAGTTTGTTAATTAGACATTGCATGAATATTATGAGAAGGTCGGCATCTCTCATAAAACATTTGTTGCCCGCTCTCCATAACAAAATAGTGTTGTTGAAAGACGAAATCGTACGCTAATTAAAGCAGCCCGCACTATGTTAATTTATGCAAAAGCTCCTTTATTTTTATGGGCCGAAGCGGTTGCTATAGCCTGTTATACCCAAAATCGTTCCATGATACGCCTTCGACACGGTAAAACACCATACGAGCTTCTGCACAACAAACCTCCTGACCTATCGTATCTTTATGTGTTTGGTGCACTCTGATACCCAACGAATGATAGCGAGAACTTGGGCAAGTTACAACCGAAGGCCGACATAGGTATTTTCATTGGCTATGCACCCACGAAGAAAGCATTCCGGATTTACAACAGACGTACCAGACGAATAATTGAAACCATTTACGTTAACTTTGATGAGCTGACTACGATGGCTTCTGAACACATCAGTTCATGACCCGCACTTCATGAAATGACTCCTGTAACAATTAGTTCAGGACTCATGCCAAGCCCTCCTCCTTTAACACCATTTGTACTACCTTCAAGAACTGATTGGGATATACTGTTTCAACCGTTGTTTGATGAATTATTCAATCCTCCACCAAGTGTTGATTTTCCAGCCCCTGAAGTCATTGCTCCAATTGATGAAGTAGTAGCTCCAGAACCCGTTGTTTCAACCAGTACACCTTCCTCAACCACAGTTGATCAAGATGCACCATTACCAAGTAATTCTCAAACAATACCTGAAACTCCGCCTCCCGTCATTCCTAATGATGTTGAAGAAGACAACCATGATATTGAAGTTGCACATATGGGTAATCATCCGTACTTTGGTATACAAATTCCAGAAGTTTCTTCTGATCAATCCTCATCATCGGATATTATTCATATAATTGTGCCTCCCAATCACCAAATTTATGAACACAATAGCAAATGGACTAAGGATCATCCACTTGAAAACATAATTGGTGAACTCGCTAGACCAGTTTCCACTCGGCTACAATTACATGAGCAAGCTCTGTTTTGTTACTACGATGCTTTCCTCACTGCTGTTGAACCCAAGACGTATAAAGATGCTTTAACACAAGCCTGTTGGATTGAATCAATGCAAGAAGAACTTAATGAGTTTGAACGACTTGAGGTATGGGAGCTTGTACCTCGACCAAACAAAGTTATGGTGATTACTTTGAAATGGATCTACAAAGTAAAACTAGACGAACTTGGAGGAATTTTAAAAAATAAAGCTTGATTAGTAGCCCGTGGTTACTGTCAAGAGGAGGGAATCAATTTTGAAGAGTCTTTTGCTCCGGTTGCAAGATTAGAGGCTATAAGGATTTTTCTCGCGTTTGCTGCTCATATGAACATGGTTGTCTACCAAATAGATGTGAAGACTGCGTTTCTGAATGGTAATCTACGAGAAGAGGTTTATGTTAGCCAGCCGGATGGGTTCGTGGATAAAGATAACCCCAATCACGTGTATAAGCTAAAGAAAGCTCTTTCATCTATAAGGAAGGGAAGGAATTACTTCTATTATAAATATATGTCGATGATATTATCTTTGCTGCTTTTACATCTTAACTTTGTGACCTATTTGCTAAAATCATGTGTTCAAAATTTAAGATGTCAATGATGAGCAAAATTTCATTTTTCTTAGGATTACAAATTTCTCAAAGTCCTATAGGTATCTTTATTAACCAGTCAAAATATGCCCTTGAATCTTTAAAGAAATACGGTTTTGACTTTTGTGACCCAGTGGATACTCTAATGGTGGAGAAATCCAAACTGGATGAGGATAAAGAAGGGAAAGCCATTCGTCACATTATCGTGGTATGATTGGAACCCTCCTTTATCTTATAGCCAGTAGACCTGACCTACAATTTGCTATATGCATGTGTGTTCGGTATCAGGCTCGGCCTACCGAAAAGCACTTAAATGCGGTAAAAAGGATCTTTCGGTATCTAAAAGGAACCGTACATCGGGAACTATGGTATCCGAAGGATTCTTCGATTGCTTTAACAGCATTTGCAGATGCGGATCATACTGGTTGTCAAGATACACGCCGTGACACTTCTGGTAGTATGCAACTTTTGAGTGATAGACTTGTTAGCTGGTCGTCTAAAAGGCACATAAGCGCTGCGATATCCAGTATGAAAGCTGAATATATTGCTTTGTCCGGCTGTTGTGCTCAAATCTTATGGATGAGATCACAGCTTACCGACTATGGCTTTGGATTCAATAAAATTACATATTACTGTGATAACAAAAACGCTATTACCTTATGCTGCAACAACGTTAAACATTCCAGATCCAAGCATATAGACAACATATTTCACTTTATCAAGGAGCATGTTAAGAATTAGGTGATCAAACTTTACTTTGTCAATACGGAGTATCAACTGGCAGACATCTTCACTAAAGCTCTTGGCCGAAAAAGAATTGAATTTCTGATCAACAAGTAGGGAATGTGAAGTTTTACGCCGGAGACTCTGAAACAATTGGCAGATAAAGTTGATGAATAGTAATGGTACCTATTCAAATATCTTGTATAATATGTATATATTTTAAAACCATAAAAACCAAAAAGATTTTTTATTTTTCAGAAAACTTTTATAAAATCAAAATACAAAAATATAAAATATTTAAAACCAAAGAAAAAAATTAAAAAATGAGAAAATATAAAAAGAAGTAATAATGGCATGTCTTCTGAAAATCGATAACATATATAGTCTTAGAAATGTCATTCAATAATGATATGAGCATGTAAATGAAGTTCGAGCAAAAGTTCTAAATGTTTTCAAAACATGCCAAATGGCTTGCTATTATTTTTTATAGCAACCCGGTCATCATCTTCAAGGCAAGTATGTTGTCAAAAAGACAACTTGACCTCACAACGGGAATTTATTTTCTCGGGGATGAATTACTTTATATTCATTCAAAGGCTTGTGATTACTTTGCATCACAACCCGTGCTTCCTTTATACAAATTAATGTACGTGTCAGTGCATTTATTTGTCAAAATAAGAGAAATCTTATTCATGTAAAAGGTATTGTGAACAAAAATGTAAACAAGTTATGTTGAGCATGTATTCTCCCCCGAGATTTGTAAAGTAAATGTAAAACAAGTGAAAGAGGGGCTATAAACTCACATTGATGATGAAGAACGATTGGCGGGAATGTACCCATTGAGTACAAGACGAAAACGAAACTGAAACGCACGACCTAAGAAGTTGCATTGCTTATTCTTGAACGGCTTAAGTCTCACTAGGGGCCCCCCCCCCCTAGGGTAAAAACGTTTGGGTTTCCCGATGAATTGTTATGTCAACGCGACACGTTGATAAAAGATTTAGATTTAAAGTTGTAATAGTTTGGTGGTTCGGTTAAATAAATAAATCAGGAAGGTAAACGTAAGGGTGTACTAGAGTCCGTAATATACAATAATTAAAAAAAGATAACCGAGTATATTAATTCATAACCGTGAATTAATATTTAAAGTACCCACCCAAAAGGATAACTCGAAGCGTATATGATACACAAATGTGTGTTCCCTAAACAGATGACTAAACAAACTAAATGGTTTACTTATATAATACTATCCTCAGTAATAATATAAGAAAAATAATAAAAATAAAAGAAACTAAATAATTCGAACCACATTCCCCATGGATGATCCCCAAATGATTTAATGAAAGTTTTCTTTATAAAGATGATAACACACGTTTAAATCTGCAAATTATGTTAAACGACAGTTTTTAAAAACTCTTACAATAGTTATGATGCTATTTTCTAGTTGCTAATTATAAAATATAAGGTTATTTTATAATTTAATATATTGTTTCCTCGATGGTTGGCTAAAAATAGTTATCCCATTTGAAAAGTATAGTTTCCGTTTGTTTATCCGGTTATTGAAATATTACAAACTAACAATCTTACAATTTATATAACTAACCCTTTTTCAAATCTATATGTGTTGCAAACCCAAACCTAACCCCTTAAGGTCATTATAATCGCGAAAGTGAAGATAATAAATAAAATATTTATTTAACCATTACCACATTTAGATCCGGTTTAATATATAAATTTTATATATGAAATCCCTTAATTTTTAGTGTCCACTTATATAGACCAAACGCACCCCTTCGTGTGTTATTCACTCAACCAAACGCGCCCTAATTAATATTAATAATCAAAACCAAACACCCCTAGTTGCTGCCAATATACCAAACGCACCCTATTTTGTTGACTGCACAACCAAACATCCCTTTTTTTTTATTTTGGAAAAATGTTACTACCACCCCGCAACCAAACGCGCCCTATGCTGTTTTCACAGCCAAAGCCTTGGGATGGGCATTTTATAAACAGATCCGAACGCCCCCCCCCACCTTGGTGCTGTCACTAAAACTCCAAACACAACCCGAAGGCTATTTTTACACATGACCTAACTCCACCATTGGTATTAAATAGTGAACACAAACACGCCCTATGCGATATTACTAAACCAAACGCACCCTAACTAGTGTTAAATCGAGAAACAAACACCCCATTTACGTTTGTAAACACCAAACGCACCCTTGTCGGTGCAAAACCAAAAGGACCCTAGCTGATGCAACAACCCCAAGCACCCCAATCATGTTTATAACAAAACCAACGCACTCTTGGTGCAGCCATCAAACCGAACACACGCCCTGGTGGGCTGATATTAAACCACACGCACCCTTAGGGTGTTTTCTTTTTACCAAACGCACCATATGTGCATTTATCAGGTGGTGGCGGCGTGGTCGTTGTGGCTACTTAGGCACCGTGGAGGTTGCTCGGTAGAGAATGCGACGAGGTGAGGTCGCAGATGGTGGGTGGAATGATGGTTATCGCGAGGGTTGCGCGTGTTGAAGTAGGCGGTCTGTGGTTGTGGATGATACAAAGGAATGTGGTGTGGTATAGCGGCGACCATGTGGAATGTCCGGAGTTTGAGATGGTCGGATGGGTGACCGTATTGGAGGAGTGGTGGAAATCGGGTTGTGGGCGCCATGTGTGGCGGCTCTGCCTCGCTAGGAGAGATTTTCCGGTGAGAGCCGAAAAATATGGGGATGGAGCCGGAAAATGTTATAGAGGGAGAGAAGATGAGTTGAGATGGGGTAAGGTTGTATACAATAAATGAACAGAACCCTAAATGTTTTCTATTATACACAAAAAATTAAAAGCAAGGGTGTAAAACACATGAAAGTCCTAGGGTGGATTTTTTATAAACATTAACCACAGGGACCAAAAGTGTACATTTTGTTAATTTGTTGATTCGGACTTGATAGGCTAGTTAACGGACGATTAAAAATGAAAGTTCGACATTGTTTTCTAATAATTTTTCCAACAAATGATCTTACTCGATATTATTTAAAATATTTTTATAAAATGAATATTAAAAAGAATATTAATTTATTATTTGGTACCATTAAATGTCGCAGTAGCTTTGTCCGTAAGTTAAAACTTTATTTTTGAACATTGGCGTTTTAAACAAACATTTTTGAATGAAATATTAAACGAATTATAAAATACTTTTTTTATTTAATAAAAAGTAATAATAAAATATAAATTTAAATTCTTTTTGGTCAGAACGCGTTGTGTTCAAGCTTTTGCGAGGGCATTTCATCACCCTTCAGACTGTTACCAGGTCTTCGTTCAAACTGAAAAGTTGCCAGGAATGTGTTTTACATTAAATTGCTTTAGAGTCCGCGTTGAGAAAACGTGCTTTAGTGGTCGTTCTTATAAAGTCAGCCAGACACTAAAAGTCAGCGATTGAAATAGTCATTCAAAAATTCGAAAATTCTCAGGTGTTACACAGTAGACCTGACCTACAATTTGCTATATGCATGTGTGCCCGGTATCAGGCTAGGCCTACCGAAAAGTACTTAATGCGAGTAAAAAGGAACTTCGGTATCTAAAAGAAATGAACATCAGGTCCTTTGGTATTCCGAAGGATTCTTCGATTGCTCTAACAACATTTGCAGATGCGGATCATGCTGGTTGTCAAGATACACGCCATAGCACTTCTGGTAGTATGCAACTTTTGGGTGATAGACTTGTTAGCTGGTCGTCTAAAAGGCAGAAAAGCGTTGCGATATCCAGTACGGAAGCTGAATATATTGCTTTGTTCGGCTGTTGTGCTCAAATCCTTTGGATGAGATCACAGCTTACCGACTATGGCTTTGGATTCAATAAAATTCCAATGTACTGTGATAACAAAAGCGTTATTGCCTTATGCTGCAACAACGTTCAACATTCCAGATCCAAGCATATAGACATCAGATTTCACTTTATCAAGGAGCATGTTGAGAATGGGGTGATCGAACTTTACTTTGTCAATACGGAGTATCAACTGGCAGACATCTTCACTAAAGCTCTTGGCCGAAATAGAATTGAATTTCTGATCAACAAGCTGGGAATGCGAAGTTTTACGCCGGAGACTCTGAAACAATTGGCAGATGAAGTTGATGAATAGTAGTGGTACCTATTCAAATATCCTGTATAATATGTATATATTTTAAAACCATAAAAACCAAAAAGATTTTTCATTTTTCAAAATTTTTATAAAAACAAAATACAAAAATTTAAAAAATTAAAAAAAAAACCAAAGAAAAAATTAAAAAATGAGAAAATATAAAAAGAGGTAATAATGGCATGTCTTCTGAAAATCGATAACATTTACGGTCTTAGAAATGTCATTCAATAATGATACGAGCCTGTAAATGAAGTTCGAGCAGAAGTTCCAAATGTTTTCAAAACATGCCAAATGGCTTGCTATTATTTTAGATAGCAACCCGATCATCATCTTAAAGGCAAGTATTCCGTCAAAAAGGAAACTTGACTTCTCAACGGGAATTTATTCTCGGGCATGTTATACTTTATGACCATGAAAAGGCTTGTGATTAATTTGCATCACAACCTGTGCTTTCTTATTAATACCATTTGTGCTTACGTGTCTATGTGCGCATTTATTGAGTTACAATGAGAGAAATCTTATTTTATTGGTTAAAAAGTTGTCTTCACAATGATATCAGTGTTATTCAGTATCGCAAAAAAGGATTTTTAAAGACAAATTCGACACTCAAACAATGACACACAGAGCTCTTTACATGAAAACGGGTCGTTACTTTGAAGTTGTCTTCACAATGAATCAGTGTTTTCAGTAATAACAAAAAGATTTTCACAGACAATTCGACCACTCACTCAATGACAATAACTCTTTAAATAGAAAACGGGTCATTATTTGAGGGGGAGAATTCATCATCAAATAATCTTTTAAAATGGTCTTTCAAAGTAAGTCACAGAATAAACAAATAAAGTTTTTTTATAATGACGGATAACATTTTAAAGGAGAGTTAATTTATATTAACTACAAGGGCTTTATATGTCATATGTTTCAAACTTTATGGACTTATTTGCAATTTAAGACTTAGTGGATTCTCACGGAATAGATTTAAGCTTATCAATTCCTCGAACACGATCTCTAGTATATGTGCGTACTAGGTTTTGCTGATTCTGAGGTATCGTAACCAGCAAGGGGGAAGAAATACATATACAAGAAAGATAATGAGTACACGTGATAGAATTCATACCCTATTCTCATTTTAGGTCATTCCGGGAAGATAAATGTCATAACCGCAGAGAAAATTAGTGTTTAACTTGTTACTTTCGGGTGCACTATTTCAACTACATGGGCGTGGAGATATCTTGTGATTTCAAGTATGCATCATTTAAGATACTAGGGGGAGGTGTTGTAAGAAGATTTATTCTAAGCGTGAGAAGATTGGTTACTGATTCAATAAAGACTTCCTCAAACGGTTAATCACTAAGCTTATTATTAAAAGGGTAGAATTGTTTAATGAAAGAGGTACACATAGGTATGATGATTCCCTTAAATAATCAGTATCCTGCAGGAAGAAATATCTACATTTGGGACTTAGCTGACTTAGGTGTTATCATTTCAACTACTTAAAGGGAATACTTGTAACATCCGGGACTTAGTTGACTTTGGTGTTACAATTTATATCATCACTATCATGTAAGGAGAAATACGGACATCTGAGACTTAATTGACTTTGGTGTTGCGATTTCGAGTTATTTGTGTACTTCGGATATCTGGGTTTTATACATCAAGACTGTTTGATGCGGCTTGCAAGAAAGTTTTGAATCTACTCAAGAAAGGATTGCTGGTTTAGGGGGAAGCTAAGACAACATCAACACCAACCACACAAGCTCAAGTTACATATGTATCTGAATCTGTTTCATACTTAAAGTTTGAAGCAAATGCCTTCGTAACTTGGAAAAAAAGTTGAAGCAACGTTGAAGAGTGCTTGGACAGAGAAAGATCAGATTAACAACCTCTTGAAAGAAAGAAGGTTAATGAAGAGCTTGGAAAAGTTCGTTGGTGGGAGATTGTACGAAGGAGACATACGGCTGCTACAAAGGACCATGTGATTTCATCATATGATGTTCTCATCATTCAGTCAAATCTTCGTATATAATAAACATGTGAATATGTACATAAGTAGTAAAAGACTTAGGCTTATGTGGTGTTCGAGTACGATGATTTTTCAAGAATTTTTCACAAAATTCAAAATCTTTCAAAATTTCGTACTCAACACTATATCATATCCCTCATAATTTGAGGGGGAGCATTAAAATGTTCCTATAAGTTATTCTGTAACATTTTGTCCCCGGACGTTTAATCAATTGATATCCAAAATATCAAGGGATTAACATTTTGGATAAGGGGAGAAAATGTGATTAAACTGAATCTAACTTGTATCGAAATGTGATCATATAAAATTGGACTAAAATGTACTACACACCTAGCATTGTTCTACGTATTACGATGACATGTTAAGGGGGAGGCTTTTAGTGATGATGAATATAGACTCTCAAAGTGTAATCTTTTGATATTTATATCAAATCTTGATTGATTTTTCAAATGTTTTTGGAAGGATCGTGATGAAATACCAAAAGATACGTCCATGTTCTTAAAGTTTATGAAGTATAAGGCGGTTAGGCTTAGGTATTCAGATCACTCTTGATCCAGCCAGAACCGGAGGGATCTTCCCAGGGATATCCATAGTTAGTGTAGAAGTCCGTAGGTATGATTAAAAGGAGAAAATGTGAGAGTAGGGAATAATGCCGACTGAGATGGAGCTAACACTGCGAACAAACCAAAAGTGTGAGTTATGAATGTCTTGGTGTTAAAGAATGAAAAAGAAATGTAAGGATAAAGGGTGAAAAGAAAGAAGCCCTCCATACACTTAGGCAGAAACTGGGTCAATACATATGCTGTCAAAAACACTTAGGTATTGTCTGACATTGAAGACAGTCATGGACCCAATGACGCTATGCACAAACCCTTCCCAGCCACTCAAAGTCGGAAAGACTTTGTTTCAAAACTTACGGAGATACACTCATTTCTATTGACTTTCTTACTTCGAGTTAGTTAATATTGAAAAGGTGGCACTCAGCTCCAGCCTTCGATCACTAAAATTAAAAATGCACTATTAAGTCTAGAGCCAAAAGAGATCATCCATTAATCTCATTAGGACACTTGTCAAATTATTCTTGCTAAGTTCACACAATGTATACAAGATAACCTTTAAGAGTCCCTTCGCATTACCTTGTGATTTTGCCAGAACATCAGAGTGAATTCATTTCACAATAAGAAGGAAAGCCTGCTTTGAGCCAACATCACAACACTCATGTAGTAACGATTGTGCGATTTCTTTAATGAATCAAACTTGTGACAACCTGTGAAAGAAATAAGGTGCCATTCTTTAAAATCAAACCTTGTTCCAAGTGAAATGGATCAACGGTTGTTAACGAATTTTTGAAAATGATAAACACTCTCGGAGTGATCACAAAAACAATTTTGTAATGATACACCGAATTGATTTTTCATAAAAAAAAAATCAATTTTCTATATCAATCGTGAGATAGTTAACTCACATGGTTCACACGATCTTATCGTGCTGTCTAGCTTTAGAGACGTCCTAATGAGAACATGCTGAGTACGATGAATCTAATACTTATGTGTTAGAAAGATTCAATACTACAGATGGAAATCCTGTCAAGAAGATTCTTCTCAAATTGAATCTATCTGATCACAGGTCAATCCTCACGGATTCGAAGGTTTCTCCAACCAAACCTGGGCGAATGACAAAGCCATATTCGTCCCCCTGCTTTATTGCTAACTGTTTTATGCAGGCTATGTAAAATGGTGGTGGAGGTTCCTGATTCCAGCTGGCTCACAAGATCCATAACCACATGCTCATACCCGACCGACAAACATAAAGTCATCATGAAAGCTCAAGTACATGTTTCAAGACTTCCGCTACTCTGATACCACACATCTTTCTAGAAGTGTCAAAGTGTTAAAGTTAAAGAATTTCAAGAAAGATGCAACATTAAAGCTTTTCAAGAATGGTATGAGCATGTCGGTTCAGATGTCGCAAGTCCACAAGATGGCAAAGTTATAAGATGGCGTAGAGATTGTGCTTGATTGATGATCTCAAGAGGCTCAAGATCACTATGTCAAATACAAGTTCAAAGAACAAGCTCAATCCAAGAAGTCAATGATCACTACAACATATTCACAAGAGAAAGTCAAGAGTACGAGCTAAAGACTAAGGATAAAGCATAGTATGCTAGGTTTAAAGTTTGTAAATTGGAGTGACCTCCCTTAGGGGGAGATTGTTGGAAACACGAAAAGTGTCGGTCACTTCCAAAGTTGTAACAAGTCTTAGCTCGTAGTTAGTATAAGGATTAGATTAGTAATCTAGTCCGGCCCAAGGCCCATGGGTGGCCCAACTCCAGCCCATGGGCCGGCCATGGTAGTATTTATACACCCTCTCCTAGTCTTGGAGAGGGTTGGTTGTTCCATTTTCCATATTTCATAATACATTTTCATCCATTTTTCCATCCTTTTTATCTCTAACATCACAACCCACATCTCACTCTTGTGCTTGGTTTGATCATAAGATTACTAGTATTCTTCAATTGGTATCAGAGCCATGGCTACATACTTTTGGGTCGGTTTTTATTTGTGTCTGGATGGTCTCGAATTAGTCTCAAATCTGTCACTTATTTGTGTTTGTTGGGTTTCATGATTTTAAACTCATTTCGTTGTTTTTTTTTGTGTTAAAAAAGTGCTCAAATCGGTTTTTTTTGTGGAGTTATAAAACTGTTTTGTAACAGTTTTTTTTTTTGGTCCATTTATTTCTTACAACTTGTTTGTTTTAAGAAAAACTTGATTTTTTTGTGTCGTCAATTGCTATATTTTAATAACAGTGTTGTTATTTTTTATTTTTATTTTTGTCTCTTCGTTTCCCAAAAAAACTCAACAGATGAGCTTATTTAAGTTTTTTATGGTTTGCTTCTTTTCCTGTTGGTGGTACCACAAGTTCTATACAAGTTATGAGAGACGACAAAGAGTGAAACCGAATAGTAGTTTTCATTCTTCTTGAACCAAACGAGTTCAAACCAAGATCAATCGAACGAGTGATTCCTATTTGTGGACCGAACGAGTTTTAACAGGTTGAACCGAACTAGTCAAAAAATCAAGAGGAACCGATCTAGCACTTTGAAGGAACCGAACTAGACAATTTTCAAAAACGAACCGAACGAGTCATAGACTATGAAGACCGAACGAGTTATAAACAATATGGACCGAACGAGTTCAAGCCTCAATGGACCGAACTAGTCATGCCAGGCAAGAACCGAACAACCCAACGAGTCAACTCGGTAATTACCGAGTTGACTTGGGTCAACTCAATGAGTTAAGGTCAAAACAGAAAGAAGAAAACGAATAGAAGAGACAGACTCGATTACTAAACCTCTAACATCAACAAACGACAGCCATAAATCCAACAATCTATATCCTATCCCATTGTCACATTCATCTCCAAACTAAATCCCATCTCCATAAAAACAACACTCGAAAATTAATGCTAAATACAAAGATCTCAGACTTTTGTCTTGTGTGTGTATCAAGATATTTAAGACCTTATAAGATCCAATCACACAAAATAACTCAGATCTAATCTATCTCTTTGATATACAAAAATAAAGTTTGATTTATAACAATTATGTTATAATCATCCTTTGTTTTGATTAAAAGACAAACAAACAACAAATGACCTACCCGAGACCTTTTTATAAGATCTTGAAGCCAAAACCTTGGTAAACATGTTCTTCGATCGTGAATCGTGCTCGGTCACTTAAGCAGAAAATATAAATGGACTTTGGTTGAGGTAAGGGTGTTTGAATGACTTAGTTTTCGTGGGTCTGTGTTCATTATTTAGAAAAATTGATGTGGCTTAACTGAGTGAATGGAACTAGTATCTTTTGTTTGAGATGGTGTTGCTAAAAAGTTAGGTGGGTGAAGTAACACTGATGGAGGCGTATGTTTATGTCAAGTGAAATTAGGGATGAGATATTATATATGATGATATTAGGGTTTAGTTTGGTTTGGGCTGGACTACCGTGGATCGGTGATCCAAAAGCTGACGTGGGCCAAGTAGTGTAATTCTTTGTTTAACATATTGATGAAGTTTTCTATTAGTACAAGTTCTTTAATGAATTTTGTATTAAATGTTAAACGTGAGGAAGTTTGTTTTACTATTAATCATATATGGCTATATTTGGTTACATATGACAAAGTGACTAGATTAGTGACGAGACCGAGATCAATTTGTAAAAAGAATCATGAAACTTAATATTTGAAAGGCTAGATTTGGAATTAATTTTTCTAAGTGTCTACAGAGTTGATCGGGTATCTCTTATTTGAGATTGAGGTGGCATTTCACGAAGGCGTGTTCTTAATTTATCTTGAAGTTGGGGTTGGTTGGATGCAAGACTTTTAATTATAACTTGCTCTGGCTTATGCTTTAAGAAGAAGACTTAGGTTATCTAGTAACCAACATACGGGGTGGTTAGTTGAAGACTTGGATAACTATCACTTAAAGGAGATACTTTTGTAGTTCTCAGTGTCACACGCAGAAGACGTTGTGGATAATCAGAAAAGGTATGAATGTCTCATACTTTGCTTGGTAAGTATTGAGTACTTAGAGATTTGAATGGAGCACAAATTCTCTACACCGTTCTTCCAACATTAGTGCAAGCTTAAGTCACAAGATCGGGGAATTCTACTTCAGTTTCAAATTTGGTATATCGGGTTTACTCCATCACTGGTAATAATACGGTGGGCTGTTGATCTTGTTTACTGTAGTTTTAGTTTCTTAACCAAAGGTTTATACAAATTGGTGTAAAAATTGGTTAACTTGGACTAAATATTTAAGATTAACAGGTTATTACTTTGGTACATCGAGTTTAATCTATCAATGGTCACTTCAAATAGCCTACAAAACGGTTGGTAAAAAGATAGTCAGAGAGAGTTTATGAGTAGAGATTTGATCAGTAGTTGATTCACACGAGATAGATCTGAGCTAATTTATTCTTCACACAAATATTCAAGTATTTGTACGTACAAGGTTCTGCTGATTTCGAGGTATCGAAACCAGCAAGGGGGAAGGAGGAGATACACCCGAGAGTCTTTGCCTTTCTTTTTCTTGAAAGCTTGAAAAAGTCATCTTTCTTGAAAATCTTTTTTGTTAGGCCATGCCAGGAAGACAAATGTCATAACCGCAGAGAAAATTAGCGCTTTAACTTATGGCTTTTGGGTGCATTTCTTCAACCACATGAGGGAAGAGATATCTTGTGAAAGTTAGTATGCATTATTTAAATTTCCAGGTGCGTTGCTGATCCATTTAATGTCTCCCCAAACATTTAATCACTAAGCTTATTCTTAAAGAAGAAGTCATATTTGATGTGGTATCCTAATAATTACGCTGTGCACTTAATTATTCTAAGCTTGTAAGAAAGCTTTGAAAATGCTCAAGAGGGGATTGCTAGTTTGGGGGAAGCTTTGAAAGATTCTAAATGAAGAATATGTGGCATGAATTAGGGGGAAGCTGATTTAGAAGCTTCTCCTTAACCAATAAGTGTATGGGTTACCTAGTTTATGCCTATTATAATATTTCTCCTACAAGGTACTACAAAGATGATTCATGTTGGAGTGCAGACTTGAAATCAAAGACCACAGAAGACATCATCAGTATTGGACACTTCATGGAAGTTCTTGTTCTTATTCTATATGTACTTGTTAGGAAAATATTGTAAGTAATTTCGTATATCGTCCCATAGGGGAAGATTGTTAGAAATCCATTTTATGTGGCGACATTACGGAATTACCATAGTTTATTACACATGGACTAGAATAGACATTATTGTATAGATATGAGGCGTATGGACTATATATACCCCTCTATGGCTTCCATGAAGGGGTTGAGAATCTTGTATTATTTTCCTTCTTTATTCATTTTATACATTTATTTCTCTCTCTAGCTTTTGATATCTAAACATGGCTATCTTATGGTTTGAGTCTCCCCGGCCATCGGATCAATGATTCTTTAGTTTCTTCAGTTTACTAAGCTTATCATTGGTTGGCCCAAAGATGATATCATCCATATATATATGTACAATTATGACATCACTTATAGTTTTGTAAGTAAAAAGAATGTTGTCAATGGTACCTCTGACAAACTTATGACGAGTAAGAAATTTAGATAGTGATTCATACCATGATTTAGGAGCTTGTTTCAGTCTATAGAGAGCTTTATCCAATTTGCACACATAGTTAGGAAATGCACTGCTTTCTAACCCAGGTTTTTGTTAAGCATATACTTCCTCAGAGAGTTTCCTATTTAAAAATGCACTCTTCACATCCATCCGATACAGCATAAAACAAATGTATGCAGCATATGCAAGAAATATCCAGATGGCTTCAAGTCTTGCAACTGGTTTGTATATTGAGTGTGTGTCTTTTTTTAAGTTGTGAGTGCGTGATTTAGAAGTATTGAAGTGTGAAGAAGCATCTTTTGGGTGGTGGTTGCCACTGAAAATGATTCAAGGAAAGGTAAGGAGGGAAAATGATTTTGGTTATCTGTTTGTTTGTTTGTTTTCTCAGTTTTTATTATATATACTACTGGCTACTGGTATATGGGTACATGGAAATATTTGGGAGGTGTTTCGTTTCCTAACGGATTTTACTGCTATCGAGTACAGAATATTTTAAGATGATTATCTATACTAATATATCATACTATTATTTTAAAGCTTTTAGTAATGCGTGGTCCCACTAAAAATTAAGATAAGGAGGTGCAATCTTGACCATTCATCTTGTTTTGGGAAATCACATCATAGAGTGACATGTGTCACTTCTTAATTAAAAAATCACTTTTATTTTCAATTTAACATATCTTTTTATCAATTTTTTTTTGTTTTTGGATCTAATTTCACTGTTATTTTTAAAAATTTGTGATATTTATTCAACATCCAATTTGATTTTTTTTTTATAATTTTTTAGCTTTTCACATTTTTAGGTTGGGTTTATTTTGATATTTTTTTCAACTTTAACTTTAATTTTAAATACAATCTTGATTCGTTAAAAAATATTTCTTTGGAGACAACAATGTATGTTGGTAAGAGGTGTGATGTGTGTCTTTATACATGCGGGAATGATGTTTTATATGATGTTGGGGGAATAGCTTACGAAACCCAAACAAAACACATAATACAATTGAAATTCTATAAGCGGGTTGGGAATTGGCTAGAGCGAGGGGGGAGTTAGCAATTTTTTTTAATCGACCGCGCTATGCGGGGTTCAATATAGTACTATATATAGCCATTTTTTATTGTGGGACCATTAAAAATTTTGATAGGAGGTGCCAACATGAACCAGCCATATCATTTTTGATGAACCTCCAAAAGTGACATGTGTCACGATTGATTTAATAAAATCATCTTTATTTTCAATTTGAAATATTTTTTTTCAATGTAAGTTTATTATGATTTTATTTCATCTATTTTTTTAAAATTTTGTGTTCTTTATTTCTACATACTTTTTGTTATATGTTATATTTGTTTTTTGGTTTTTTTGTCATTTTTTGGTGGTTTATTTTTATTTTGTTGAGTGATTTGTGTTTACAACTTTACCTTAATTAATATTAATACTTGGCTCGTTTTAAAAACTATATTATCTTTCGGGTGAGTGTGTTGTTCTCTTTTCTTTTACATGCGAGAAGAAAGATGATAGAAAGATGATGTTAATATGTGTGCGAGAGAGAATAAAGGATTCGGGAAAACCAAAACCGAAACTCATTCATGTAAAGTGTTTGAAACGAAATATTACTAAGCGGGTCAATGAAATTGCATAAAGAGTTGAGTTAAGTAATTTTTCTATTACGCCGCTATGCGCGGGTAACCAACTAGTAACAATTAAATACGTTATCGTATTAAATGAATAGTTAACGTTTTTTTAGATAATCTAATTTATTGTCACGCTTTAAAACTTTGGTGTAAAAAGATGATTTAATTAAGGTTTTTCTATATGATGTAGGGTTCATTGAATACCAAAGTTTTATTGGATTACTTGGGGACTCATCTTCACCTCCATCTCCATTCTCTCCATAGGATGGATTGATTTCCAATCTTACACTAAAGTGTATTTTGTCTAATATTATAGACAATTTTTTTACTAATTAATTCTAATTCAAATCAAACCCACCCTGTGTGTTTTTCTGGCATCTCATTTATTTTCTCTCTCTATTCTATTAACACAAAAACACAAAACCATTCACAACATGATCTAGCTCTCGATCAGATCATTACAAAAACAACACAAGAATTATGATCTGTTCAATTCACTCAATCGAATCATCTTATAATCTCGTTCTTCAATTTGTAACTCAGGTTCATAATCTTATCGTTTTATTTCATCCATTTTATCATTTTTTAGCTAATTCAAGTGGAATAAGGCTTTATGAATTAGAGGGGGAGGATAGCTATCTGAATAAGCGTTAATGAATTAGAGAGAGGTGGTTATGTGGGAATAAGCTTATAATTTAAAAGATAGTTATGAAATAAAAACTTATTGTATTATTGTGATTTGATTTTATTGTGCTGATTTATAGCTAACTTATTAGCGTTTTTTATCAGATCTGGTCCATTTTTATCACTTTTTAGATAATTAATATGTGTATAAGCTTAGGTATTAGAAGAGAATAGAGTTATATGAATTAAAGCTTTATGAATTAGAGGAAAGTTTGTATGTTTAGATTATGTTATTATATTAGTTTTATGATCTGTGAACTTATTATTTTGCATTGATTGTTTTTATATGTTATGTGATATAAGCTGAATTAGATTGTTTTTGCTTATTAGTTGCATAAGAAGTTTTGAGTTGATATGAAATATATAATATATAATATTAGCTGGGTTAATGTGTTTTTAATGAGATTATTTTTGTTTGATATATCATATGTGATATCACATGTGATATTTTATTTTATTGGATTTATTATATGTGATAGCGCCTGTAGTTGATGTTAACAACCCATCTGTTGGAATGCCCAAAGGACGTCGAAAGTTGCACATTAAAGGAGGAAAGGAAAAATCAATTGAAAAACGTTTTGAAAAACATGAATGCATGTTCATTATGTGGAAGTTTTGATCACAACAAGAGGAGCTAAGGGAGGAGCTAAGGTTTGAAGATCAAGAACAAGTCGTGGGTCAACAAGAAGTTGTGATTCAAGAAGAATTTATTTTAAAAAAAAGAAGATTCAGTTCAAGACGAAGAATACTTGGTTCAAGAAGAAGAATGTTTGTTTAAAAAATAAGAAGACTTTGTTGATTCAATGATAAATCCATCAAATTGTTTCTTTTTTTTCACATGTGATATGCTAGAAAATCATATATGATTTTACATTATTTTTGTTTTCATACAATTATCATATGTGATATTTGAAAGTAATCTGTTTAATGTTTGATTTTTATATGGACAATTGTTAGAAATTCTCTTTTACTTGATTTTGGTTGATTTGGATCTTACATGAATGTGAATCTATTATATATCAGATGTGATATCTGTATTTTACAAGTTAGTAACAAACTATTATATGTGATTTCTTTCAAAAATCACATATGATTTAACATGATCATCACTAATTTATCAAACCATCATACTTGATGTTTTAAAAATGATAACATGTTTTCTATTCTAATGTTTTTATTTGCAAGTGATTATGAATGTGTGCAATAAAACTTAAACAAAATAGACATAATATCGAAAATCACATCCGCAAATGTTTCGCCATTTTTATTTCAGCATAAAACATCATGACATAATACCAAGAAAGTTAAACCATTTTAGCAAGACATTGTACCAGTTTCCAATAGTTTACAAAATCGTTCATAGACGTCAAAACTTCATACGAAGATTACAAGAAAAAAACAGAGAATACATTTTGAACGTGAAATAAAAATTCATGAGCTTCTTCATTGAGCTTCTTGGGCCTTTGGATGCTTGTGATGTTCAAGATGCCTTGAAAACAGCCTTCTCTACACAAATAAGAAGATTTGATTCAATTTTTAAGCACATAATCATATATGATATATTATAATGGTAAAGAAGTTAACGTTCAAGCAGATTATCATATATGATATTATACACACAACTAACTTTTTAGTACTCACCCGGAGATCACAAACTACTTGTATTTTATTTTCAAGCACATTATCATATATGATATAGTATAAATGCTTAAAACCTAGCTTATATCATATATGATATAGTACATAAGTTTTTACAGTTTTTCAGGCAACTTATCATATATGATTTTTCACTAACAGGTCATACTATATCTGTTCAGCGTAGATTAAGCCATAAAACCTGATAATTCATAAAAATAAGCTAATAAGTTAGCTTATAATTCAGCATAATAAATTCAGATGATGATAATTCATAAGCTTATTTACATCAATCACCTAATAAGTTAGCTTATCATTCAACACGATAAATTCACATAATTCGTCAAATAAGCTGAATTTATATAAATTCAGATGATGATAAATTCATATGCTTAATCACATCAGCTTCATCTATAAGCTTAATCGTTAAGATTTTTTCTTCAACAACATCATCAACATCTTTTTCTTTTATTATTTGATGCGATTTGTAAATGATTATTGATGATCTCTGTGTTTTAGCGTGTGTTTTGTATCGATGCAAAAAGTGTGTGTTGTGTGTGTTTTTAGTGTGTGTTTTGGAGAGAGAAAAAAGTAGATTTGAGAATGAGACGGGATGTGATTATTAAGGAGTGGTAGGTGTGAGGTAAAATGACTGAGATGCCCCTCCATTTTTTTATGAATTTTTCTTTTTTTTTTAATTAATAAAAGTGTATTTAATCTCACCTTTTTGATTGTTTTTAGATGGATGATGGAGATTGTGTCTTCAGTATCCAGAGAATATGATGTTTCACAATTATAACCTCCTCGTATAAGTTTTTAAAATAACCCCTAACTTTTTTGTACTTAATTTCTCAAGAATATCACCATTACTATTTCTTAAAGTTCTTTCGAGAGATAAACTTCACCATCTGTAAAGTTATTATCGTAGTGTGCAATCTAAAAAATTGATCGCCTAAAAATACTATGGAAAGACATTAACTTACAAGAAAATTTAAGGTAATCGTCGTCGTAATGCGTGAATACGTGGTTAATGATTTTTAAAGACTCAAATAAACTTATTATTTTTCATGTTTTCATAACTTTATAAATTTGTCTTAGAGCCACAGGTGTCATAACACCATAACACTATTTTTTGACTGTCATGTCAGCGCCACATCAGCATAACACCAACACCACTCCTCTAATCATAACACTAAATAACACCACTCACCTCTTTATTTTCATAAAACCCCCTAAACAATTATTTTATTATTTTAACAAACTAACAATTTCATTCATAAAATTCAAATACACATTACAATACTAAATAAAACACACATTAAAAAAATTCCGAAATTAAAAAAAAAAAATACGCCCCGGCGACTAATCTTCTTCCGATGCTTCTTCAACTTCACGCCAAATATGATTTATAAGGTTTTGTTGGAGACTAATATACGTATCTTTGTCTCTTAATTCTTTTGCTTTACGACGTTGGGTTTCACATCGATCGATCCACACTGTTTGCATTGACATTGCAGGATTAGAATACACATGTTTCATATCAACAACCGACATATTTTAATCTTCTAAATTCATGTTATGCATTATGATGCCAGCATACATGATTCTACGTAATGTGTTGACTTCGTATGCACGGGTCGGTTGTTGAATAAGTCCCCAACGTCCTTGGAGAACACCGAAAGCACGTTCGACATCTTTCCGTGCACTTTCTTGACGCTGTTTAAAGTACGTATGCTTCGGATCAGTTGCAACCGTGAATGATTTGACGAAACTTGCCCACTCTGGGTAAATTCCATCGGCCAAGTAATACCCATTACGATACTCAACTCCGTTTACCACATACGGAACCACAGGGGCTAAGTCATCTAATAGGTCGTCGAATAACGGAGAATTATCTAAAACATTAATATCGTTATTCGCACCCGCCATCCCATAAAACGCATGCCAAATCCACAGATCTTGCGAAGCTACAGCTTCAAGCATTATAGTAGGGTATTTTTTATCACCCCTACCGTATTGACCTTGCCATGACACTGGACAATTTTTCCATTCCCAGTGCATACAATCAATACTTTCAAGCATTCCCGGAAAACCATGAACATTGTTATGCTTTTGTTGTATTTTTACAACGTCTTCAAGATGTGTCTTTCTACTACGTCGCATAAAAGAATTCATGTCACATATTAAAGAAAAATAAGCATCTCGTCGCATATGCTCACATCATTTGCAAATATTCATCAAACGCTCGGGTATCTCCGTAAGCATTGCGTAAGAGCTGCACTTCATATAGAGCCTAATCACTACATCGACCCATTCAACGATTCGAGATGTGAAAAAATGAAAAATGTTTGGGGAGAGGATTTCCGTAAACTGAAATGCCATTACAATTTTAGAAAAAGTTATACGGCTCTATACTAAATCTCTCCGAAATCAGTATAAGGATACTTAACATACATCAAAATAATCAGCCCGTAACTCTTCGCAGCTTCACTCACGAAGAGCGGTACTCAATCGGGTGGTAGCTTCTGTTGTATTAGCCATTTCGTGAGACTCGGCAGATTTTTGTAAATAAATCGTCCGTTTCCCATCGGATATCAAAAACGTTCACCTAAATCCTGATTTTGATTCATTTGAAAGAAGAGGTTTGTAAGTTTTTTTTGTTTAAATTGTGTTTTTTTTTTTGAAAAATAATATAAGGTAGTGATGTATGTTATAATAGTTTGTGTGGGGGGGGGCATAATGAAATTTAAAAAAAAAAGCTGTTAGAGGGTTTTGTAAATTTATTAAATTTTTTAAATAAAGACTAGCCCGTAGGTGTGTTTTGTATCTTTTTAAAAATAAGGGAAAATTTCAAACATTTATATAGCCTTTGGGGGGGGAATATTTTTTAAATACACCCCAACGCGCTATGGCCGTCCACGTCCGACCCCAACGGCGTGGCATCCCCGGGTTAGTAACTCCGACCAACCCGTTCCGCTTACTACACCGAAGCCCTCTTCTATATTATATATACATTTTTTAAAAAGATAAATTACACAATTAGATAGTAATTGTTATAATAAATATAATATCGTTAATATAATGTAGATGTAAATGTACAAATAATAATATCAAAATGAAACATGATTATTATGATAATTAAATGTAATACGTTTATTATACATAAACAACTACTTATGTTATTTAATTTTTATGAATTAAGTAAGAATGTCCATAAAGTGTTTTTATTTATTGATGGCCTTAAAACGACTCATGTTAAATCTTTTTTATAAGTTTTAACCGCGTCTACACGGATTTAAAATCAAAATACGCTAACAAAAAATAAATATCAAAAAAAACCGCACACCACATAATTTCTGAAGATAAAAATAAATACACAGATTGTTATATAGCAATAAACATGTAATTCATACTTTAAAATTTTTAATAAGGTTATATGGAAAACCTTTTCTAAGTCATGCATTGTAATAAAACACTACATAATATCTGAGAAACAGACATTAATAGTTAAACTTGAAAAAACTCCAATTAAAGCATCCACAATGCAAACAAGTCTGTATGACTTTTTGCATTTAATGTCTTTAATGCTTAAGTCATTAACGGTTAATAGCTTTTTGCAAAAGCTTTGTGTTGGTCAAGTCATTTGTAAAAAGCATTTACAAAACCTCATGACACAATGCAAAAAAGCTATTCCAAAACTTTATAAACTAGCAAAAAGCTTTTTCGTGTTTTATGCATTGTGATGCTCTTAACACCGTGTTAGTTAAAAAAAGTCAAAATACAATTGCAACAAAATTATATAAATAATATTGATTGAATATTAAAAATAATGAAAAATTTATTACAATTCGTACGTAACTCTTAAGTATAAAAAAATTTTAATATAAATTTATAAAGAAAATCTTGTTCTACAGCGGTGTGTAGACACGTGGTTAAAAACTACAGTTGTAATTAACCTTCAAAAAATTGAAGCATCACCAAATGAATTTTCCTTCAATCACAAAATCCAAAAAACCAAAACGAACATTTTGCCCAGATATATAACACACCAAATAATATCCCTTCAAACTCGATATATTGGTCTTATCCATAAAAAGATGTTGCAAACCAAGTAAACGAGTCTTAAACAAAAGCTCAATACGCTTACTAAAACAAAGAAGCGCCTGCTGCAAAGAGTCCCAGGCTCACGACATACCACAATATAATCTTGAAACCTTCAAGCGTATCTCCTTTTCTGAATTGTTGATCAAATAACAAAACAAGCAATGCATTGCAACTAGCCACGCCACCCTACTCCATAATCATTAGTTGGCTTACATAATATCAATATGGTAATGTTAATTAATCGAAAATTAAAAGAATTACAAGTTAAAAAGACATGATTTACCAGGATGAAAAAAGGGAAAGTCGAACCCATGAAGATAGGTTACTGGTCCTAGGAGAATAACAGCGAACTATCAAAAGGGTTACAAGTGCTGCAATTACTAGGCCTTGTGCAGGGCTTTTTGGGTATGTGCACTCGTGACTAATTTTATTCTGTACCTCGTAAATCTACAAATAGATTCATGAATGTGCATACATAAGCTTAAATCCAATTCAAATGTATCATGTATATACATATGTACGTTAATTGTGTATGTAAGTATATTAAGATGAGATGTATGCATGGTTTAATTTACCCGAGGTACAGTGGCTTCAGCAGCAAAGCCAAGAGCAGCTGATAATATGCCATTGATCGTAACAATGACAACGACCACTGAGCATTTTAGTTCACGATGGTCATCCATGCTTGTTTATAAAATTCTCAAGAAGTTATTAGCTAAGTGATTATGAACTAATGATAATGTATTGATTCAGACTGTGCATATAAATACAAGAATTTTAATAAAACTAGGAAGAAAGGAAGAAATAACACAGAAGCTGCTTGTTATCCCGGTATTATTGGAACTAACGGAACATACAAATTAAATAAGAACAATACAACAACTTATGTACAAACAAACGATATTCAACATTTGCCGAGTGGTTAAAAAAATTATAAAGTGTTTTTTATTAAGAAAATCAGTATTATAAGCTTTGAATAACTATATATCGATTCTTTTGATATACTATATATATATTAAACTATTTTTGACAATCAGA
>BQNB010020743.1:0-65118 GCA_026074375.1 Tanacetum coccineum | reverse complement strand
GCTCGACTTGAAGGATGTGAGTCATGACGTTTCCTAAACAAACGAGAACAAGTCACATTTTTATTATAGGATTGAAATATCAAAAATTTATACCTAGTGTGTGTCTATATGCAACAAATGTGGAGTGACGATCATTTTCACTCTAAAATAAAAACCTATGAAATAATCCAAACGCTCCTATATTTAATTTTGCTCAACCAAAAGTGTCGAAAAATATATATTGAATTATATATTTTGGCAACAATCAATGAGATCATTACGTGTGCATGCAAAAATATTTTTAGAATGTAGTCACAATGCACGAAAATATTTTCATGATGTTCCTAGTCGTGAGAATTTTTTTTTTGGAAAATAAATTAGGATTTTTATATATATTTTAAAAGATTTGTACAAATCAAGTAATGAAATTTGTGCAATTCCTATGTCTACAGAAATCATAGTAGTTATACATTTCATCACCCCAATCCTAATAGCATAAAAATATTAAAAAAATCCTAATTTTTGATTTAGTACAAAATTAAATCCTAGACACGAGATCAAGAGATGAATTGTTGAAAATTCTTATAATAGGCGTTGTTAATGAGGTTGTTAGTGTTTCCTCCTTGTGAAAATGGCTTGATTTAGAGTTGTGGGATTGAATGTTGTGATTTGGATAGGTTTGTGTTCGTCAGTTTGCAGCAGCAGCAAATAAGAGAGTGTTTGTTTTTGTGGTTTATTAAAATGAGACGAAAAGAGGGTGTTTGGAAAAAATAAAAGGCCGCCCCCTTATCGATTGGGGGTCCACCCTTGTTAAAATGGCCGGCCCTCAGATCGATTGGGGGTCCGCCGTCTGACGAACCATTTTTGGGTTTTAGTTTTGATGGTTTTTGATAAATTTCGCCAATTAAACATACTTAAGCGTTTCGGATGAAATAGTTAAGTTCTCAAAACTTATCGAGATGTATTAATAGTAATAAAATAAAAATAAGAATGAGATGATTGTGAGATAATTGATGGATTTTAACGAAAGAGTGACATTCTAATTAACTTTTCGCTAATTAAAAATGCTTTAATTATTTCAGATGAAATAACTAAGTTGTCAAAATTTAAGGACGAGAATTTAATAGTAACATGAGTATTAAATGAAGGACAAGATGTTTATTCGATTTGTTCCATCATTCCTAGACCTAGACGTAAGTAGTTTAACGGCTCATGTTTGAGATGTTTAGTGAGGATGTCGGCGATGTTGTAATCTGACGGAAATTTTTCAATAGAAATATTTCCTTTTTAAACGTTGTCACGAAGGAAATGGTGACGAATTTCGATGTGTTTGGTACGCGAGTGTTGCACGGGGTTTTTGATCAAGTCGATGGCTCCTTTGTTGTCGCACATGATCAGAATGTCATCGAGGCGGATGTCGTAGTCGATGAGAGCTTCTTTCATCCATAGTGCTTGTTGACATGCCTTTCTAGGGCTTACATATTCGGCTTCGGTAGTGGATATATCAAGAGCGGGTTGCTTCTTCAAAAACCAAGATGTTAAACAACATCCCATAAACGTAAAAATACCGCTAGTGCTTTTTCGGTCCACATAATCTCCCGTATGATCAAACTCGGCATATACTACGGTTTCTATGTCGGACCTCTTAGGATACCATAATCATAAGTGCGTAGTGCCTTTAATGTATCAGAAGATACGTTTAACTGCTTCAAGATGAGAGGTTTTGAGATCCTGTTGGAAACGTGCACAAAGGAAAACATTAAACATGATATCGGGCCTACTTGCCATTAAGTATAATAAACTTCCTTTCATACCTCTATATTTCGTATTGTCCACGGACTCACCTTCTTCGTCTTTCTGGGGACATGGGCATTTTCATTGGCTTAGAATCTTTTAATCCAAATTTCTTAAGCATTTCTATTATGTATTTAGATTAATTAAAGAATATACCATCTTCTAATTGTTTTATTTGTAATCCAAGGAAGAAATTTAGTTCACCCATCATGCTCATTTCAAACTCATCGTGCATGATTTTTGGTGAAGTCATCACACAACTCTTGACAAGTTGAACCGAATATAATGTCATCGACATATATTTGAACAATGATGAGATTTGAACGTTTCTTCTTTGTAAAAAGTGTGTTGTCTACCATTCCCATGTTATAATCATGTGTAACAAGAAACGCTTTTAATCTATCGTACCAAGCTTTAGGAGCTTGTTTAAGACCATACAAAGCTTTCTTGAGTTTATAAACATGATTAGGCTTTGCGAAATCAATGAATCCCGAAGGTTGTGCTACGTATACCTCCTCATTGATAAAACCATTAAGGAATGCACTTTTTACATCCTTTTGGAACATTTAATATCTAACGCGCAAGCATAAGCTAATTAAATTCTGATAGATTCTAATCTAGCTACGGGAGCATAAGTTTCGTCATAATCAATTCCTTCTTGTTGATTATAACATTGAGCAACTAATCTAGCCTTATTTCTAGATACGACGCCTTTCTAAATACCCATTTAGTTCCTATAACGGTCATAGACTTAGGATTTGGAACTAACTCCCAAACATCATTTGTGGTGAATTGATTTAATTCTTCTTGCATGGAAACTACTAAACTTTCTTCTTTTAAAGCTTCAGTGACATTTTTAGGTTCTATGGTTGAGAAGAAATAAAAGTAATTACTTTTGTCTTGAGCTTGAGATCTAAGAGTTCTTTGTTTTAAATTTCCTATGACATTTTCTAATGGATGAATTTTAGATACTTTAATATTGACAATTTTGTCATTTTCTAAAACTTCATCTTTGACATCATTTTCTAAAGGTTTGTTTTCGCTAACAACTTCTTCTTCGACTAAATCATCTTCCTCTAAAGGTGATGTTTTAGGCGGGGGAAGACTTTCATTAAATGTCACATTTAATGATTCTTTGACTTTCATAGTGTGTTTGTTAAGAACAATATAAGCTTTAGTATTTTGTGAAAATCCTAGGAAAACACCTTCGTAAGACTTTAGGTCAAACTTTGGGAGATAGTCTTTTGTATTTAGAATGAAACACTTGCTTCCAAATACTTTAAATTATCAAGAGTATGTTTCCTACCTCTCAAGATTTTGTATGAAGTTTTTCCAAAGATTGGTGTAACTAAAATCCTATTTAATATATATATCGAGGTGTCCACCGCATTACACCAAAATTTTTGTGGAATGGATTGTTCGTTTAACATGGTTCTACTAATTTCTTGCAATGTGCGATTTTTCCTTTCTACTACCCCATTTGATTGTGGAGTACAAGGAGCGGAGAAATTGTGAGTAATCCTATTAGAGTCACAATAATTTTTGAATTGTACTTCATTATCAAATTCCCGACCATGGTCCGTCCTAATAGAAACTATAGAACATCCTAATTGATTTTGGATCTTTTTACTAAAAATCTTGAATTGCTCGAAAGCTTCGGTTTTATTTTGAAGAAATCTTGTCCAAGTAAACCTAGAGTAGCCGTCTACTATTACTAAGGTATAACGATTTTCTCCATAACTCTGTATGGCAGAAGGACCGAATAAATCCATGTGAAGAAGTAGCTTTATGACTAGCATGAGCTTGTTTTCCAATTTTGCAAGCGTCACAAAAGTGTTGATCGAATTTAAGCTTAGGTAGATTTCTAACTAGTTCCTTGGATACTAAAGATTGAATTAAACACATATTTGCGTGACCTAATCTTCTATGCCATAAAGTAGAGTTTTCATCAATTATCGCAAGACATAATTTATCTTCCGGCCTATTTCCTAATTTCATCACATATAAGCCTCTTTTCCTAATACCTCTACCTATAACTTTTCCGTCCTTAGTTATTTCACTATCGTGTTTAGAAAATATTACTTTGCACTTATTATCACATATTTGACCAACACTTAGAAAGTTAAATCTTAAATTATCTACATGCTTAACATTTTCAATTTTAAGGGAGTCATGAAAAATTGTACATTTGCCAATGATGTTTCTGCGTAAATTACTTCCAAAAATTACATTACCTCCATTATATGCTTTGTATGTAGAGAAAAGATTTTGGTTGCTCGTCATGTGTTTACAGCATCCACTATCTTTAATCCACTCGTCGGGCTCCAAATTTATTCCCAAGCATATCGATTTAAATTATATAATAATTCAATCATTTGGTCTCCAATATCTCATGTGTCCAAAATTGTTAGTACCAAACATCCTTTGCATATATTGTATTTGATTTGGATGTAGAAACGATGGACAATTTCCCTAAGGAGTATAATTTTGTTATTGGGAATTATTCTACGTTGTAGGATATATATTAGAGTAATTTTGTCTATCTTGGTTTCTCCTAGGTTGTGGTGTTTTAGACCGAGATCCTTTTTGGCAGTGGAGATTTTGACCTCACTTTGGGTTTAGTAAATCCAACTCCAGGTTGTAAAGATGGTTTATAAAAACTTTTTACTTCGTCATCACTTGCGACGGGAACCTCAATATTATTTACAAGTATATATTTAGGTTTCGAACTTAAATTAGATTTAACGGATTTTTCTTCGACGGGTGAAGGTCCGGGTTCTTGAGGTTTTACAAAATTTATTTGTTTTGTCCCGCTTGATGATGCTTCGGCCGAATTAAAACCAAGACCCGATTTGTCTCTGGAGGGTTTTTGAAAATTTAACATTTTCTTAAGCGAGTGAGTGCTTTTATTAAATTGATTAAGCTTAGACACTTCCTCTTTAAGTTTTTCTTTATCATTTTTAAGATTTTGACACATTGTACATCCGACGTCAATTTCTTTGTTTTTCTCTAAGCTAGATAATTTTTCTTTTAACTCGAGTACTTCTTCCTTTAACTTATTTTTAGTAGATTTTAATGACTTATTTTTAAATATAACTTTTAATCCCATTTTGCATAGGCGGTGATATTCACTATCTAATTCTAGACCATCTATTGATAATAAGTTATCACTACAAAAGTCGGTTTCGAAAAGTACCTTGTTAGATGCTTGAGCCATAAGACACGTTTCGTCTTTATTCTTTTCTTCCTCATCTTCGCCACTATCGCTCTAAGATCCTCCAACAAAAGCCCTTTGGTTGTTGTTTCTTGGTGGCTTCGGACATTCTCCGATGAGGTTATTTGGATCTCCGCATCTAAAATATTTTCTTTTACTCTTACCGTTCTTGTCGTCTTTACTTCTTTGGAATGACTTCTTTTTGTCACGTGGTTGTCTTACGAATCTACCCCGTCTTTTGAAAATTTTCTTGAAGCCCCTCACGGCCATGGCGTACTCCTCGTCTTCACTTTCTGATCTTCACTTCCGAAGTATGAACTTTATCTTCATCATTTAGACTTCCCATTTTAAGCCTTTACGCAAGAGATCTACTTTGTTTCTCAATTTTTCCTTTGACTAATTTTTGAAATCTTTCTTAATTTTCACTTTATAATACTTTAAGTATGCCGGATACGATTTTCGTCGAGAGATAGTGATGTCAAGTTCCATCTTACATGCTTTTCTTCAATAACCGTAACTTTGCATGACATTTAGTGAGTGAATTGGCCCTACAGAGAAATTTCCCTACCATAGTTCGTGATAGAAAAACGAAAAACCTTCATCAAGTGCTTTTAGACAAGTAATAATAATGTTAAACCTAGCAAAAGCATTATCTATCAATTCCTTTTTCGAAATCATAAATTCTTCATATTGTTAAACAACAAGATCTATTTTATTGTCTTTGACTTGACTATTACCTTGGTGAGTGATTAACTATGTTTCTCAAATTTCTTTTGCAGTTTAACACATAAAAATTCTTTCATATTATTTACGTGGCAGAGCATTGTAAATTACCATTTTAGCTTCATTATTTTTGGCAAGTCTCATTTTAAGATCATCGCTTTGTTCATCAAATGGTACAATTTCATCCTTTTTAGTTTCAGGATTATTTTGAGTAGGTGGGAAATCACAATAGATAATAACATGCTAAAGATCTAGATCTTTTGATTTCACGTAGGTCTCGAATCTATTTTTCTAATAAATAAATCCATCGCTTTCAAAGAGTGGTGGTCTTTGCATGGATTGCCATTCTAAATATTTTTTCGATTCCATAGATCGATTCAAGTTTTAAAATATATTTTATTTTAAAAATCTTGGGTGACCGTCTTCTAATACCAATTATGAAAACTAGAAGGGGGGGGGGGGTTAAATAGTTTACCGCTTTTTAAATTTAGTTAACCTTTGTATATAAAACCGTAGATTCGAGTTTATATGATATCAATATGAACAATCTAGATAAGCAAGTAAATGATATTAACTACATAATATTAAATATGAGACAAAAGGAAAGAGTTAAAAAGATCAAGCCACAACACAAAGATTTATAGTGGTTCGGTAACGAAGCTCCTCTTCGCCCTACTCCACTCCTTGAGTATCCAACTCAAGAGTTCATTTCACTATGTGTGGAGAAAATCATACACACGTGGCTTACACCAATTTCTGACACTAAGCCTAATGTCAAGTTCTAATATTAGCTAGAATCGATCTACCACTTACACTTGTATTTTGAGGCCTAAAATACTAACAGCTATCAGAAGTATTTACTCACCTAAATACTTACACGATTTACCCGATCCAACTATTACACAAGAATATATGAGAATATGATTGAATTAGAATATACAACACAATCGTAACAACATTACGTAAACACAACCTAAACTATAATACTTTGTATCTTGGCGATTACGAGTATTCTTCTCTTGCACTCGAAGAGGTAAGCTTGAATCACTTAGAAACTATTGGGGTCAGTTCCTGAGCCCTTTAGTCTCTTAGTAGATTTAAACATAAAATCCCTTAAGTATAAGTCAAGCTGAAGACAGTTCACCTTGAGTCGCCGAAGAAAGTTCAGCATCAGTTCTTTGGGTACTTAAAAGATCAAGATCATCTTTACTTCAGTTTATGTGGTAGTTCAGAAACTAAAGAAGACCTAAGCAAGAGCTTCAGTTCAGCTTGGTTGACAACTCCAAGCTTAACGATGTCGATCTCCTTCTTGGAAGATTGAAACAAAATGTTTCACTTCTAGAAGGTTTACAAGGCGAGAAAAAGATTGCTTTCAGTCAAAAGGAATAAAGTAATCTCCTTGGGAATGGATACTTCTAAAGTTGGTATAGACGTACAACAACTTTCCTTAAAGGATTGTACCTGGTACTTGATGTGGTCGTCGTAGGACTTCTACAATAAGTTTTACAACTCCCTAGGCAGAGCACCTAATCGTTGTAGTAGTAGTATAGGCAAGACTCGGGGGGTTGTTATCGTTCACTCGGGGAATAAGTTGGGAAGGCTTGATCACGGTCTAATATAACTCTAAGGGTTGAGGGAAGATTATTTTTTTATTTTTAAATTTTATGGAAAGCAAGTAAATCATATAATTGGAGAGGTGGTTTGGTTTTAGCTATTAACTAAACATATTCTACGCTCCTGGTGATAACAATAAGATAAAAGACTGTGTTTATTTAATCATGTATTACTCCCTAGATTACTTCTCCTAGTGTTGTTGCCTTGTCACCCTTGTGATGATCTGTGTAACTATTTCCTAAGTCATGAATGAAACACACGAACCCGCCGTCTACTTAGTATTCTGCTAGAGCAATGCACACGTAAGGTAGTATGAAGACTATTACATAGCCCCTAGGAGTACACTAAGTGCATGTGAAATACATTAAAAGTGGATCAAACATATTAGGAGGCAAGGTAGTATGAAGACTGTTACCCGATGGTATCCTTTCTACACAATCGTGTTTCCCTAGACATATCAACAACGATACAGACAAAAGATGGTTTTCTAGAGCCTAACATGCACATCCATCCCAAGAAGCAACACCACTAAGATCTACATTCTAGGTTTTATATAATCATAAATAAACACAATAAAAGGCTTAGCCTAGCATGTTAATTAAGCAAGAACATAGATAGATCAAACAACACACAGACATATTGAATGATTAAATAAACCTTACTTGATTAAAACATGAGTTGGAGGAAGTACACTAAGGTTTTTAGGCCCTAAAATCGTCCCTAACAGCTGCTAAATGAACTAGGTTTTGTACCCTCTTTTTATTCTAAAGTTACACACACAAAACCCTAAATTCGGGTTTGTATATATAGGAAAAACATTGTGACGGCGTCGCATTTTAATCGTGACACCGTCATGAAAGAGTATATTCTAGATAATGGGTTGGGTTGTATGCTCTGACGCCATCGTGGAATCTTGTGACGCCGTCTTGATCTTCGCGGTGATGGCGTCACGTTGTATCTGTGACGCCGTCTTCAGCCACTGTAGAGAAATTCTTGATCAATATTGGTGTAGGTCCGTAGTCTTGTCCGTTTCTTCTCCAAATGAGCCCAAGTCACGTGTAATTCTTCCAAATGCCCCCCAAATGAGAAATACCTGAAAAGGAATGATTAAGTACCTATTTTTGGCATAAATGTACGATTTAGGGGGTTAAAAGACCCTGAAAAAGTATATAAAATGACACCTCATCAAATACCCCTACACTTGTAATTTTCTTGTCCTCAAGTAAATGGGCTTTTCTACCTAGACAATAACAATATGAGGGGTCATTTTACCTACTCTTTAAAAGTATTTTACAACACAACCTTCTAGACCTCGTAATTAACAGCACGAAAAGTATACACTAGCACCTCACATAAGTGCTTGGGATTCTCTCTTTCACTCGGGTGTATAATATTTTATAACATAATGGGGAAACGAAAAATCAACACTCATTACCTATCATAGCATATAAATTACCATAGGCTTGGTAAAGGATCAAACCTCCACCGCTAGGTGCAAGTATTATTCATTACTATCTAAGAGGTCTTTTAAAGGGTTGTGGGGTGTAGGTGTAAGATAACATATAATGGAAACGGAAACGGATGGGATACATTTGGGTGGTGACTTTGGGTGAATCTGGCGTGGAAGGGTTAGCTAATTATTTACACGAATACACTTTGGTTTGGTTGCTAAGCCAAGACTCGGACAAAGATCTACAAACTCTACACAACTCTACATCAATCTCTTTCTTTTTCTTTTCTCATTTTTTTAATAACATAATACATCACATGGGGTTTATAACACGTACCCCTACACTTGAGCTTTTACATGCTCGATATTTACAATCTAACTAATGACCCGATTACAACTACTAATGACCCGATTTGAGGTGGATCAAAATTACCTGAGAGATCATTGACAAACATAAAAAATGGGGGTATTGACTTAAACTTTTTCTCCCTATTCTTGCACCAAAATAAATACCACCATGAATCCTAATCGTCCCAAGACTGTATTTACAAGGATAAGGACTTAGCAAACCGGTGTACCTAAAATTAACTTGGGTTACACACAATAATTTTAATAAATGGGAGTACATACAATGTAGGCTTAATGATTTTTTGGTGTAACGATTGGTTTAAAGGTGACAATGCTCTTCATTAATAATCCAGAAATCCACAGAAAAATTACGAGAACCATGAAAAAAGATAGGCTCATAGGGTTGTACTAGGGGTATCTCTGTATTAATGAATGAGAGCATGGCAAGGGTGTGGGCTAAGTTATATGATCGGTGTGATCCATCATAACACTACAGTTTAAAACATAGGTTAAATCCTGATTGCCTCATATCAAGCAAATCCTATTACTTACTATTGCTGGGGGTCCGATTTGCCCTCACAAAAACAAGTTCTAGAATTTAATATGCTACCGTAAAGCTCATAACATGAATTTTACTAGACCCCAACATTCCGGAAGAAAAGGCACAAGGCAAAGCATACATGGCCGTGGGGGACAGTGCGAGGCGGACGGATTAATAGCTGAACAGACATTTCTCTGTGACGCGTGCGTAGGCGGAGTATCTAAGGGTGCCTTTTAACTATTTTGAACCTGAGGTGTACTGTTCAGTATAAAAATCATCTTGGTTAACGCAGACGATGGGTAACCCCGAATTCTTAAAGAATCTAAGGGCGGAACCTCAACATTGTTTTGGGGGACTTCCGAGGGTTTATTGTGCTAAGTCATAAATAAATTCCTATCATGAGACCTATTAATACTGGTTTTCGTCGTAGTGTCGTAAAAAAATTTTAAATTTGGGTAAAACTTACTCTTTTGCTATGTTTTGACATATTGCCCATCATTTTAAAGGAAAGGAGTACAAATAAAAACAAAGCAAAATGGCAAATGGAAAGAAAAGTTTCTAAGCTTATTTTCCCCCTACCCTTAAGTTGAACATTGTCCCCATGTTCTCTAGAATACCCTTTAAAATAAAACGAATAAAGGATAAGAAAACAAAGAAAAGAAACTAGTACTCCCCTGTTTACACTCAATAAGGGGAAGAACATGCGAAACTGTTAAATCGCCTCACTGAATCATCCAAGAAACTACCTAAGAACTATCCATGTCTTCTCTCATCAAATATAATATGTTAATCAACGAAAAAGGACAACAATACCCAAGCATAAAAAGTGCTATTTACCAATAATACAATAATGAATTTAGGTTCGAATCGATAGATAGGATAAGAAGAACTTGTGTAAACACATTAGGTTTTTTGCAGGTTTATAACAGAAGAATACATATATTAAATGTTTTGCAAGATTTATTTTTAAAAAATAATTAAACTTAAGTTTTTTGAACAAGTGTGTATGACACGCCGTCAGGGTTTGTGTGACCCCCGTCACAGGCATCGTGTTGACGGGCGTCCGCGTGTTAATCATGATCGTCTCACAATCTTGAAAACAAAATTGTTTGTTTTTGGATGAAAAATTTCTTGCACTTGATTCCATAAGTTAGTTCCTGTACAAATGGCTGCATAAAACCCTAAGATTTAACAATTCAATCATATGACTCGAAACTGACGCGAATTAATCTAAACAATTCATTTAACATGTTTGAATTTGGCTCAAAAAGCCGGATAAATTCCCAACACTTAATGTTTGCAAAATACCTTGATTAAATTACGAACAGTTACAAGACAATACAAAGCATGATTACAAGATAATTTAAACATAATAAAACAAATGGTAAAGAATAAAACACACATGACACTCCTAATTATGGGAAAAGTAAATTGGGTTGCCTCCCAAAAAGCGCCTTTTTATTAACGAGTCTTCTAGCTAGACTCGAAGTCATACGTCCTTACGTGACTTCTCCTTCATCATCCATTCCGGTTAGGTATTCGGGTCCAAGCTCTAGGCATTCTAGTAAATCCTATTATCTTGGTCACACAACCTTACTCCTCTTCTCTTGTCTTCTTCGTTCATAAGATAGACTGATTTGGTATGCTCTTTTTCTAAATCTAACAATGAGTCATATTGTTCTATCTTATGGGGCATCTTATAGGCAACTTCGCTGGCCCCTTTAATGAATCTAACAACTCCTTTGGGCGGGTTATGAGTCATGTTGGATATCTCTACAAAAGGCCTCCCTAGTACCATTTGTGACAACCTAGGGTCTATGATTGAACTAATATCCTCGACAATCATGAAGTCTATGACATAGGTGAAGTTTCTTACGAAGACATGCATCTCTTTGATCCTTCCTGTGAAATTGCTAATTCTTCCATTTGTATTTTCCCTAGGGTCAAGTTTTCTCCTCATGATCCAATTGTACATCATTCGGGTCATGATATTAAGATAAGTGAAGGTCAATGTAAAGCTTTCGATATGCTGTGTCCAATGTTGCATGGTATCTTGAAAGTGTAGGGGCATCCTTCCAATTGATGATAGGGTTCTTAGAAATATTTGCAGGATTGGGCCACTCCTTAGGTAACCTATGTAGGTTTAGCTTATCTCTGCGGGGCAAGTGTCCAAAGTCCTCTACTGCTGGTTCTTCCATTGTTGCCCCCTTCACCTTCATTGGGGCCTTTATTTCGAGGTTCATCATCATCTCATATGATCTCGATGAACATCACCTCACCATCATCCTCTTTAGAGCAGACAAATTTTGAATTGGAGGATTGGGGAACCAACCCGAGCGATTCAAGCATTGAATTTAACTTTTGTACTTGTTCTATGGCGATTAAAGCTAAAGGATCAGATTGTGGGTTAGAGTTGGTGTTTCCAAGGTTACCTTCTTCTTGTTCCATGTCTGGCTCATTAACTTAGGATTCTTCGAGCTGCTTAGGGTGGATTGTGATGGCGTTAATTGAGCTATGGATTTGTGTTGAGCATTGCGGGTCCATTGTTGGGTAAGAATGAGCAGACAAAACTATATGAGTTCCTAGTTTCGGATTCTTAACCGTATCACTAGGTAATGTGCCCGCTATTTGATCGGTGATGGCTTTCAACACAGTGTCTATTTTGTTGGTCATCTCACCTTGTTGTCATTTGAAATTGGCTTCAAACTTAGACAATCTAGCATCTTGAGATACCATGAAGTCGGATACTAGTCCTTCTAGATTTGATTTGATTGTCCATTTAAAAGAGTAAATAAGCCTAAAACTTATTTCAAATCCAAATCCATTTCTTAATCATTCCAGGGCCATGAAATGAAATAAAAAACCCAATGTCATTACCTAGATCCAAGTCAAACATGGTCAATACAAAAAGAACGAGTTACTGTTCACCTTTCCCTCTTATTTTCACCTGCAACAAAGAATGGGTAAATTCCAATTCACCACACGCCTCCTCTCTTTTAGAAGGTCAACGTGGCATGGTATGACACAAATTCCCGACACCTTGGCAATCCCAAGGTGTCCTATTGGCGTTTAGACGTTGGAAGAGTGATCAAGGGCTCAAAATGGATGGATAAGGATTGGTTATGAATCAAGGGCTAAGATGGGATGCTTGAAGACGCTCCACTTCTTCTGGATCCTTCTCTCGTTTACTATAAATAGAGGCAGGGTCTTAAGGAGTTTTTATCTAGTTTTTTTAAGTAGCTTTTAGTGTAGCTTTAGCTTATTTTAGCTTATTGTAATGTTTTAATGTAATTTCATTTTAAGCTTGTACTCCTTTCATTATTAATATGAATTCAGTTTACTTTTTAAATCCTGTGTTGAATTAACAGTTTTACTTTTATGCAAATTTTATTCAAATGTGTTTAGACATAACCTAATAAGCTCAATAAGCTCTTAGTTACCTATTAAGCTATTTCTCATTCAGGTTAGCTTGTTTAAAGCTAAACTGAATAAACTAATCATTCAAATCACCGAAAAAGTCATAATGAACTTAATGAGGATGATAAGCCAGAAATGGATGGGCTTATGGTACTTTACCAGCTCATGAAAATAAGTTGGAGCTTGTAGATAAGCTCTTTAGAGCATTAATAAGTCCTTGTTTAGAGCAAAGGACTAGGTATGTTTACTCTTTCCATTTTAGCTTAATTTCATTTGTAGCTTAGTAAACTGCTTATTTCTACTTATTCTCTACTTATTTGTGCTTGTTTAGTCTTGAAGTAGCTTATTGAATTTAGTTTATAGTTTAGATTAGCTTGTTTTATGATTAATAAGAATTTGTCCATTTTTAGTTAAAAATAGAATATTGAGTGTAGTCTTATAATTCAAGAGTTATTTTTTCTAGAGATCTTGCTTATTTGTCATTAATATGCTTAGTTCTTAATCTGTTTTCATAAATTAGGGCTTATTTGGATCTATTTTGGCTTAAAAGTGGATTTTCAGTTTTTAAAAGGGTTTTTTTTGGGGGGTTTCTTTTTTTTTGGGTTAAAGAATTTAACATGTTCAAGTAGAACTCAAACCATCTTAGTGCTAAATCAGTGTTGCCATAACTCTAATTTAGACGTAGGATTAGTTTTCTCAAGCTTAGATTAAGTTTTATTAAGTTTTGAGGTTTATTTTATTAATTGTTCATGTCTGCTAGTTCTATGGTCTTTCAAGTTGATCTTATGATAATTTCTTCAAAATTGAATGTTAGGAGTTGTTTTTATGACTGGATTTGGTTCTTTGAGTGTTAATATCAATCTGTTTTGGGTTTGTTTGCATTAGCTTAGTCATTTACATCTTTTGGCCATCAAATCAGCTAAGAAAATCAAGTTTTGAGACTGTTTTGTGATCTGTCATTGCAGATAATTTTGTGGTTTATATATTAGTTGGATTTAGTTAAAATTTGTTGTTCTTAGCTTATTGGAGTCTATATTCCATCTGTTTTGCTTTTTGAATCATAAATCTTAATTTAGAAGCTAGAAAATTAGTTGTAAACTTAGTCATTTAGCTAAAAAGAGGGTAAAAACATAATAGTATATGCAGTCACTTTCACTTTGAGTTTCTAGCTTATTCAAGCTTGTAACCTTTTTATTATCAATAAAAGTTTAGTTTTCCTTTAAGTTTTATATTGAATTCATACTTTACTTTTATAAATTTTCGTTTACTTAACTGAATAAGCTAATCATTCAAATCACTCAAATAGTCATTAAATGCTTAAATTGGAAGGTAAGCCAGAAATGGATGGGCTTATAGGTTTGTACCAGCTTTTGAAATTAAGCTATAGCTTGTAGATAAGCTATAAAGAGCATTTATCTGTCCTTGTTTTGAGCAAGGACAAGTTTAATTTACTTTTACTCATTTTTAGCTTAAATTATGTCTCAGCTTATTAAACAGCTTAATTATTGCTTATTTCTGCTTATTCTCTACTTATTTGTGCTTATTCAGTCTTAATATAGTTTTATGTGTCTAGTTTATAGTTTAGAATAGTTTAATTTGAGCTTTTATATAATTTGTCCATCTTATTAGTTAAAATAGCTTATTAGTGTAGCTTATTGTTGAGTGCTTATTTTTCCTTAGTTTATGCTTATTTGTCCTTATTATGTCTAGATCTTAATCTGTTTTCATTATTTGAAGCTTTATTTGGTCTGTTTTAGCTTAAAAATGCATTTGCTAGTTTTAAAGGGGTGTTTGGGATAAGCTATTTTAACTAAGCAAAATTGTGTTTAGTCTGATTTTAGAGTTCAAATGGATTTGATAAGCACTAATAAGGTCTATATGTTGGTTTTCATAAGTTAGAAATAAGCTTTGTTAAGTTTTGAAGTTAGTTTAATCAAAAATCCAAATTTGCTAGTTTAAATGGTTTATAAACTGCTTAGTGGTTTAATTCTTTAAAAAGTGTACTTGAGTTGTGTTATTTGTGCTCAAAACTAGTTTCTTGTGCATCATTTTGCATCTGTTTCAAGTTTATAAAACTTGGAAAAGCCTTAGAGAGTGTTAGATAAAAAACAGTCAAGTAATGCTTGCTCATTGCTATTTTTTAAAAGTCTAAGTTTGCAGATCATATAAGGCCTTATTATAACTAATCTTAGGTTAATTTTTGTTGAAATCAGCTTAGTGTAGTATGGTTTCAATCTGTTTTAAGCTTTTAGTTTGTTAAAAGTGATTTAGAGTCTTAAAATTTAAGCTTCAAGTTGTCATTTATTTTCAAAAAGCCAAAAAAATAATAGTGTAGACTGTCATTTTCATTTGCCTTTCTAGCTTATTTCTTTATCAAGTTTGCTTAATTCCTGCTTATTTATGTTATTAGAGTATAGGACTTAATCTGTTTTTAGTTTTTACCTTTTTCCTAGTGCTAATTAGTCCTTATTCTTAGCTTCTAATTTCATCAAAAGTCCCTTAAAAGTGCCTTTTTGTGTCAACTGTCTTAGTACCTTTTGATGCTTTTCAGCATTATTTCACTTGCTTATTTCTAGTTATAAGTGCTTATTGAGACTAGAATTAGGTCTGTTTTTAGCTTTTTAGTTTTCTATAAGCTTATTGTGTCCAAAAGCTCAAACAGTTTTAACTAGGTTCCTAAAAGTCTTCACTAGCTAGTTTTGCAAACTGTCATTTCTAACTGTCTTTTTCCTAGCTTATTAATAAGATTTAACAATAAGTCATTTATTAAAGTTTCTAATTTTAGCTTATTCTATAGCTTTTTCAAAAAGAAAAAAAAATGTTTTTTTACAAAAAGGTAGGTCACAGGACTCGAACCTATGACCTCCCCCACACAACACACACGCCTTAACAATCTGCCCTTGGGACATTTTCATTATACCTTTGCAACATCTATTTGTTATACAAAGTTTAGTTTTGAGCTTATTTTAGCTTATTAATTTTTCACAGCTTATTAGTGATGGCTTTTAGATTCGTTTTTCTTTGTAAACCCTTAGAATAAGTTCTAGTATTTTTATAAATTTTCTTAAATTTTTAGGATTAAGTTGAGTATTTTTAGTTTAATTTTTAAGTATTATTTAGTTTTAAAAATAGTTTTAAATAGTTTAAAAATTAAAAATAATAATTTATGTGTTTTAAAAATTAGTTTATTACATTTTAGTTTAAGAAATTTGCATTAGAGTTTTTAGAGTTTTAATTTGTCATTTTTAGTTAATTCGTTAGTAATTTTTAGTTATTAATTGTGTTAAGTGTCGTTAGATTTTTAAATTGCCTTAATTCCTAGTTTAGCGCACCTTTATGTACTTTCTCTTTCCGTTGTTAGAATTAGAATTCAAAATCTAAAATATCTATTATTCAAGCACGCAATCACGAACCGAAACAAGATTTTCAATATTCACGCTTCGTTGGAAAAACGAATCAGGAATAATTTGAATTTTATCCTTTACGGAAATATATTTTATTAGTAATTAGCTTATTACTCTTTCACAAGAGTGGTTTGCCCTAGTTGCTTTTACCCTATATATATAATACACACGTATCAAATTCTTGGCGCCGCTGCCGGAGAAGTGTGAAACGATTATCACGTTGAAGTTTGAAAATTAGTGCATTGAAGACCCTTCCCCGTGAAGTTATCATTTTTTTGTTAATATATATTTTACATTTCTTTATTATTTTCAATTTCTTTTATAAAAATATAAAAAAATTACAAAAATATTTTATTTTTCTCATTTTAATTTTTGTGGATTTATTAAAACACCAACAATACTTTTCCTAAAGTATTGAAAGTACCAAAAAAATTAAAAAATCAACAAAATAAACTATGTTGTCAATTGTTTAATCGGCTCACCTTTAGTTTAACAAACTATAAGAGAGGTATAAGGAGGGTTGATCCTACGAACTTCGACCCGAAAGGAAAAGGTTTTTAAAACGCTTCGCGCTTACCCGCTCCTCTGCTTCTTTGTGCGTTTTCTAGAGAGCTACCGTGAACCTTTGACTATCGGTTTAAAAAAAAAAAATTCTTTTAGATTTATTTTTCTTATTTTGTTAATGCATGCGCACCCGCTCTTCATCGAATTTAGTTGTTGAATCTTCCACGATTCCAAAGCGACGTAATCGTAGACGTTCCAAGCAAATAGTCGAACCCGAGCTTCGAACTGTTGTAGAGACTTCCGTTGCTACTATGGCGGATACGCGTACTATGTCAGAATTACTCCAAGCATCCACAGAGGGTTACGGAGATACAATTGTTATTCCCGCTATACTTGTCGAAATTTTGAGTTAAAAGTCAGGTTACTTACGCTAGTAACTTCAAGTCAATTTCATGGTTTTGAGAGGGACGATCCCCATTCTCATATTCGATGGTTTAACAAGATCACTTCTACTCTTAAGTACCAGAATGTTTCTAATGAAGCGATCAAGTTAATGCTTTTATCCTTTTCTCTCGACGGAGCAGCCCGGATTTAGCTTGAGAAAGAACCACCTCGTTTTATTCTTACATGGGAGGATCTTGTATCCAAATTTGTGAATCATTTCTTCCTTCCTTCAAAGATAACAAATCTTAAGAATGATATCACTAATTTTCAGCAAAGATTTGATGCGTCATTTGGTGAGGCATGGGATCGTTTCAAAGATCTGCTCCGTAAATGCCCACACCATGATTTCTTAGAGTTACATCAAATCGATACATTCTATAATGCATTGACACAATCCGATCAAGATTCTCTAAATGCAGCAGCCGGTGGAAATCTTTTGAACCGTACTCCTCGAGATGCTTTGACGATCATTGAGAATAAGTCAAAAGTACGTATTTTACGAAACAAACTGATTGTTTCAAAAGTGAGTACTACTACTTCTTCTCCATCTCCTTCTCCGGATGTTACCGCTTTCATCGAGATCATTAAGGAATTAGTACTTATGAACAAGGCTACTCAACAAGCTACCGTGAAAGCCATAGATGATACTTGTGTGATTTGTGGTGGACACATCCTACTTGAGGTGTCTTTGCCACTGGTGGCGACACTTTTGATGCTTGTGTAGCCGTAGGGACCTACAATCAAGGAGGTAACAGATACCGTCCTCAAGGAGACCCGAATTATCTTGCTAGCAACCAAATGGGACCACCCGATTTTCCTCCTCCGAATGTGAAGAATAGTCAAAACTACAACCAGAATCGATACAATCAAAATCAAGGAAATTATCAAGCTCTGAACAATAAAGGATTCAATCAACGAAGAGGGCAGAACTTCAATCAAGGAAACAACAATTATCAAGCTCCGAATTATCAAGCCCCGATAATAATCAGAGCGTCAAGTCTAGACCTTTTCGAAATGAAGTTATCGAACTACTGAAAAAGTAATGAAGTACTTTGAGGCCTGCAAACTCAAATGAGTAATATGAAGTCAAAATTGCGAAATGAATTCAAATCTTCTTTTACAAATAAATATTCCTCTATTGAGACAAAAACCAATAAGCTAGAAAATTAAAACAATCAGATAATGAACATGTTAACTAATCTTACAATACAAAGGCAAAGTCCCTCGGGTTCGGGATCACTTCCTAGTGATACCGTAGCTAACCCGAGAGGTGACGTGAAAGCTATTACCACCTGAAGTGGTATTGCTTATGAGGGACCCTCGATTCTACCTATTTCTTCTTCTCTCCTGAAGGAAGTGGAACGAGAACCGGAGGTGACAAGGGACAAGGTTCAAACTACAAGTTCAGAGAGTACCACATACGTACATCCTCCGGTTGTCTGAGACCCGATTCCAAAACTCGAAGTTGTTCCGAAGCCTAACCTTAAACCTTCGATTCCTAATCCTTCAAGGCTTAACAACCAAAAGCTTCAAGAGAAGACGAATAATCAAATGATGAAGTTTCTCCAAATATTTCAAAGATTGCACTTCGATATTAGCTTCGCGGATTCTCTTCTTCACATGCCAAAGTTTGCTTCTACTTTCAAGAGTCTTCTAAGTAATAAGGAAAAATTATTCGAATTAGAAAGTACTCCATTAAATAAGAATTATTCGGCGGTGCTTCTTAAAAAGTTGCTTGAAAAACTTGGAGACCCCGGCAAGTTTCTAATCCCTTGTGATTTTTCGGAGCTAGATGAGTGCTTAGCCTTAGCTGATCTTGGCGCTAGTATCAACTTAATGCCTCTTTCCATATAGAAGAAGTTATCGCTCCCGGAACTTACCCCTACTCATATGACTCTCAAACTTGCTAATCGATCGGTCGCTTATCTGGTCGGTGTAGCCAAAGATGTCTTTGTTAAAGTAGGAAAGTTTCATTTTCCGGCCGACTTTGTTGTAGTTGATTACGATGTCGATCCTCGGGTTCATCTCATCCTCGGGAGACCTTTCTTGAGGACGGCACGAGCATTAATCGATGTACACGGTGAAGAGTTAACTCTTCGAGTCAATGATGAGGCCATTACGTTTAAAGTTGGGCACACTTTGAGATACTCCTGTAACTATTATGATGAATCGGTTAATCAAATCAATGTCATAGATGTTGCATGTGAGGAATATGCTCAAGAAGTTCTCGGATTTTTAGATAGTTCGACGAGTGGCAATCCCACTCCTTTGGATCCTATCATTGCTTCTTCTTCCCTCTCGTTCACTCCTTTTGAAGGAGGAGATTTCATTTTGGAAGAGATAGAGACTTTTCTACATACCCCAGATAAGCCTTCTAATTTTGATGATGATTACTACGACACGAAAGGAGATATTCTTTACCTTGAGAAATTTTTAAATGAAGACCCTTCTCCGAATCTCCCTCTGATGAAGAATGAGGACCTTAAGCAAGCTGATGTTACTATGACGAAGCCTTCGATCAAAGAACCACCAGAACTCGAGCTCAAGGATTTACCTCCTCATCTAGAATATGCATTTTTAGAAGGAACCGATAAATTACCCGTTATAATTTCTAAAGAGTTAAAAGATGAAGAAAAGGCCGCCCTTTTAAAGGTTCTTAAGTCACACAAACGGGCCATCGCATGGAAAATCTCTGACATTAAGGGCATAGACCCCCGTTTTTGTACTCACAAGATCTTAATGGAGGATGACTTTAACCCGGTGGTTCAACATCAAAGAAGGGTGATTCCGAAAATTTATAAGGTTATCAAAAAGGAAGTTATCAAACTCTTTGATGCTGGATTGATTTACCCTATATCTGATAGTCCGTGGGTGAGTCTCGTACATTGTGTGCCTAAAAAGGGTGGAATGACTGTAGTTGAAAATGAAGATAATGAGTTAATACCTACTCGATTAGTTACGAGATGGCGTGTATGCATTGACTACCGAAAGTTAAATGATGCCACTCGTAAAGACCATTTCCCTCTCCTGTCTATGGACCAAATGCTCGAAAGACTCGCGGGAAATAAATACTATTATTTTCTAGATGGTTTCTCAGGATATTTTCAGATTCCTATAGACTCACAAGACCAAGAAAAGACCACCTTCACTTGCCCTCACGGGACGTTTGCCTACCGACGCATGTCTTTCGGTTTATGTAATGCTTCGGGCACGTTCCAAAGGTGCATGATGGCTATTTTCCACGGCATGATTGAGGAAACAATGGAGGTCTTCATGGATGATTTCTTGGTCTTCGGGGATTCTTTCTCTTCATGCCTCTCCCATTTAGACAAAATGCTCAAACGGTGTGAAGACACTAATCTTGTTCTAAATTAGGAGAAATGCCATTTTATGGTGAAAGAAGGCATTGTTCTAGGACATAAGATTTCAAAGTCCGGGATTGAGGTCGATAGAGCTAAAGTTGATGTTATAGCTAAACTCCCTCATCCGACTTCCGTCAATGATGTTTGAAGTTTTTTAGGCCACGCCGGGTTTTATCGTCGATTTATTCAAGATTTTTCTAAAATTGCCCGGCCAATGACTCATCTTCTCAAAAAGGAAACTCCATTCATTTTCTCAAAGGAATGTATTGAAGCGTTTAATACTCTTAAGAAGAAGTTAACCGAAGCTCCGATTTTAGTTGCCCCCGATTGGGACCTACCATTTGAAATTATGTGTGACGCTAGTGATTTTGCGGTAGGTGCGGTCTTGGGGCAACGAAAGACCAAACATTTTCAGCCTATACACTATGCAAGTAAGACCATGACGGATGCTCAAGCACATTACACTACTACGGAAAAAGAGTTATTAGCCGTGGTGTATGCTTTCGAGAAATTCCGGCCTTACTTAGTCTTATCAAAGACTATAGTGTATACGGATCACTCGGCTCTCAAATATCTTCTTACTAAGCAAGATGCTAAGCCGAGATTGCTCCGGTGGGTTCTCCTACTCCAAGAATTCGATGTCGTTATTCGTGATAAAAAAGGAGCGGAGAATCTCGCGGCCGACCATTTGTCAAGATTAGAGAATCCTCATCAAGATGATCTTGAGAATAAGGAAATTAACGAAACATTTCCTCTCGAGACACTTGGAATGATATCTTCTCGTAGTGATTCTAGTACCCCATGGTTTGCCGACATTGCAAACTATCATGCGGGGAATTTCGTAGTGAAAGGGATGTCGTCCCAACAAAAGAAGAAATTCTTTAAGGACGTTAAGCATTATTTTTGGGACGACCCCTACTTATTTTGGATTTGTGCGGATCAAGTGATTAGACGATGTGTTTACGGCCAAGAAGCCGTTGATATCCTCACGGCTTGCCATAATGGACCCACCTGGGGACATCATGGTGCGAACTACACCGCTAAGAAAGTCTTTGATTCTGGTTTTTATTGGCCAACGATTTATCGCGATGCCCATGACATAGTAAAGTCATGTGACCCATGTCAACGTCAAGGCAAAATCTCGCAAAAAGACGAAATGCCCCAAAATGCAATTCAAGTTTGCGAGATTTTTGACGTATGGGGCATCGACTTCATGGGTCTATTCCCGTCTTCTCGAGGGAACAAGTATATTCTCGTGGCCGTTGACTACTTGTCTAAATTGGTTGAAGCAAAAGCGCTCTCTACTAATGATGCCCGAGTCGTTGTAAAATTCTTGAAATCTCTTTTTGCCCGATTTGGAACTCCTCGTGCTATAATTAGTGATCGCGGTACTCACTTTTGCAATGATCAATTTGCAAAGGTCATGTTTAAGTATGGAGTTACCCACCGTCATTCTACTGCGTATCATCCACAAACTAGTGGACAAGTGGAGGTTTCAAATCGTGGTTTGAAACGTATTTTGGAAAGGACCGTAGGCGAAAATCGCGCTTCATGGTTCGATAAGTTAGATGATTCTTTATGGGCCTTTCGTACCGCATTCAAGACACCCATTGGGTGCACTCCTTATAAGCTTGTGTACGGAAAGGCTTGTCATCTTCCTATAGAACTTGAACACAAGGCCTATTGGGCCTTAAAGCATTGCAATTTTGATATCAAGTCGCGGGTGATCACCGAAAAGTTCAAATGAATGAATTAAATGAACTCCGGGATCAAGTCTACGAGAACTCTTTAATCTACAAAGAGAAAACAAAGAAGATTCATGACTCCAAGATTAAGAATCGCATTTTCAACGTTGGTGATCAAATTCTTCTCTTCAATTCACGATTAAAGATTTTCTCGGGCAAGCTTAAAACCCGTTGTACCGGCCCGTTCACCGTTATTTAAGTTTTCCCTTATGGTACCATCGAGTTATCTCAAACCGATAGACCAAACTTTAAGGTGAATGGTCATAGACTTAAACATTATTTTGGAGGGGACATACCACCTGTGGTTGTCCTGGATCTCCAAACCTTCCCCATGGACCGCTAAATTCAGGATCAAGTCAGGTTCGTGACTCGGTTAACAAAAACAAGCGCTTCTCGGGAGGCAAGCCGTGTTTCTATCTTCTTTTTCTATTTTCTAATAAGTGTGACGTGAGGAGGCTAGCCTCTTTTCTTTCTCGTGTTTCGTGGCTTATGTTTTATGTTCAGGATTGCTCGGATTATGAAGACTCTCGTGCTCGTGGTTTTATCCATTGTTCACTCGATCTTCAATATTTTGCATGCTTATATATGGGAATATGATATCCTAGATCTTATTGACTAACGTTTATCTATTAGCATAATTAATAAACGGCTTTAGGTTTACGTAGAGACCCTTTTATATTAGGATTATGCTTTGATTTTAGTATGGGGGTGGCAGTCCCACATTGGGGACAATGTTTAGTTCTAGTATGGGGGGTATCTATTGATTTTATCTTACTTGCATTTTCTTTGTCTTCACGTAACCCCGTTTTACCATAAAAAAAATACAAAAAATATGTGATTTTATGCAAAAATTAAAAAAATTTCAAAAATAAAATAAGTGTTTTGATACTAATTTTTGACTTTCCGATGGTGAGAATAAGATTAAATTTTGACTTGATCGAGCATGTTGCGCTCTAGCTTGCCCCTTAACCTATGTAAATGAAAGCTTTTGCTAGTCTTTTATACAAGAAGCTTTAAAACGTGAATTCTAGCTTGAAAAAGCCAAGAGTTTGCAAGTTTCCATAATATACTTTAAATATGCAAAGCTTGATTTTATTACACTAAGCATTCGCGGATCTTTTTATTAAAGATTTTAAATTTGCGAAGAACAAAAAATGATAGATTTTAATATAAGTTAGATGCTAAGCGTGGAGTAGTTGGATCTCTTTAGAGCTCATAGAGGTTAATTATGGCTTTTTGTTCCCATCATCTTAATAAACGTTATATAATTGTTAAATAAATAAAGTTGCTTTGGTTTTTGCAATTCTTAGTTTAAATCCCTTCGTATAGATTCCTACTGGTGAAATTAAGGTACACATCAAGGTTTTATCAGTGTTATGGGGAAATAGGCCACCGATTCCTGACGGCTCGCTACCGTTGTCTAGGTAGTTAAAAGACCACAGGACTTGAAATTTGGATATAATAATAATAATTATGTAATAAAACCTAAAGCCGAAATACGACTTTGGATCATGGTCGGCTCGCATACGATGTGACAGTTCGTTTAAGGGTGGAGGTAAAATATATGGGAATATTAAATCCGGAGTTTCCTAGACTGATAAAAGTTTACTAAATCATGTTCGGCTCGCATACCGATGTGACATCTTTCAAAAAGGTCGAGGATCTCATGGTCGAAATAAGACTCTTGGACCATGGTCGGCTCGCATACCGATTTGTGACAGTCGGTTTAAAGGACCAGAAAGGTTTAATAATGTTGCAATATATATACTAATAATAATAATAAAGCCAAATTTCGACTCCGGGGTTATCTAAATAAAGCCTCCATCTCTGGACTCGTAGTTGAGTTGTTTCAGATGAAATAAAAAGGATAACCCCTAAATCATGCGAAATTAGAACCTTAATGTAGACCTTATTCTCACCATATCGTTTCTTTAGGAAAGGATTTCAAACTAATTATGGTCTAAACCAGGTTTACTTTATATGAATAAGAATATAATTTATTTGTCACCAATAATAAAAATAAAATCCTTAGAGGATTTAGGAATAAGGGAGCGGAAAGTAGCTATGCGTACACAATTTGCATTTATGAGTAGTGTTAGCATCTTAACTTGTATTTAACAATGATTTCGTTTTTAAGCTTGGTTTGGGGCGGGTGAAAAATCGAGGACGACGAATATATCCTTTTGGACACTTTTTAGATGTGTTTCTTGTTCCGTGATCCTAAAAGTTATGATTAAATAATGAAAGTCAAACATATGGTAAAACGGGGCATTTCAAAACTAGTGATTTCTTAATCCCCTTAGATGAACATTTAACTACTTTTCAAGGTAATTAGTCTAGGGGGTTGAAATTTTTGGTTTTAAGCGTGTATTTATATCATTGCGTGAGGACACGGCAATAGCTTAGTATGGGGGATTTTTGATATGTGTTTAATCACATATCAATTTTCTTTAGTAAAACGAGCTTAAATGACCAAAAATAAATAGAAAATACATTGTATATGTCTATTTTGTAATTGAATTGTGCAGGCAACAGATATAACAAAAAGGACAAAAACGAAGCCAAAAAGGGACAAAACCGAGCATGGGATTGGAAGAGCATGAGAAAGCTAAGCCGAAGGCATATTCATCTTTAATGGGCTAACCCGTAACCCATTTTATGGGTCGGGTCAGCCCATTAACACTTGAAAGATATTATTCATAAGCCTAATATGAAATTACAAATCCAAATCCAATCCATAATCCAAAACGGCCCAAGATAAAATAAAAAGCCCAATCCCAAACACTCTGGATCCAGTCAAACAATAAAATGCGCCCTTTGTTACTATTCACTCATCCTCTTCATTTTTACTTTGCAAATAAACATACGGGTAAATCCTTCCCTCCACGCTCCCTTTCTTCTAGAAGGCCTATGTGGCACGTTTGCATCATTTCCCTGACACGCTGGCAATCCCTAGCACTCCCATTGGTTGAGAAGACGTGGAGATGATCTAAGGGCTCAAAGGGATAGATTTGGAATCAAGGGTCGTGATTGAATGCTTGAAGACGCTCCTCATGGCCTAGAACCTTCTCTCCTCAACTATAAATAGAGAGGCAATCACACACAATGATATCTAGCTTTAGTAGTGTAATTTTAGCTTATTTTTTAGCTTATTGTCTTTTCAATAATGTAATTTCCTTTTCAAAGCATTGTAACTTCTTTATTATTAATAAAATTCAGTTTCCTTTAATTGTGTTGAATTTATATGTTTTTACTTTTATGCATTATTATTAAAATGAATTCGGATTTCACTTAAATAAGCTCAATAAGCTCTCTTTACTCTATAAGCTAATGCTTATTCAGTTAAGCTCTACTAGAGCTTAACTGAATAAGCCTTTCACTTAAATAACCTCAAAATCAGTTTAAGCTCATGTTATGGATGATAAGCCAGAAATGGAAGGGCTTATGGTACTCTACCAGCTTATAAAAATAAGCTGGAGCTTGTAGATAAGCTCTAAAGAGCATTTATATGTCCTTGTTTTGAGCAAAGGACAAGGTTAGTTCACTTTTACTCATTTTAGCTTAATTTCTATTCTTGCTTATTAAACTGCTTATTTCTGCTTATTCTATGCTTATTTGTGCTTATCCTGTCTTATATTAGCTTAATATGTTTAGATTTTAGCTTAGAAGTAGTTTTTATTTGAGTTTTTAAAGTTATGTCCATTTTAAAGTTAAAACTGTTTAACTAGGAGTCAATACTGCTTATTAGTGTAGCTTATTATCTAGTGTTTATTTTCATAAGTTTCTTGCTTATTTGTCTTAGAACTTTATTTGTTTTAGCAATTTGAGGCTTTTTTATGATCTGTTGTAGCTTAAAATTGGACTTTTAGATTTTAAAGGGGTGTTTGGGTTAACCAACATTAACCTAGTAAAAGTTAGTGCAAGCTGTTTCTAGTTATTAAAATGGATTTCATAAGCTTAAAATAGGTCTAAACTATAGTTGTCATAAGCTGAAAATAAGTTTTGTTAAGTTTTAAAGTTTTTTTAATCTAATGTTCAAGTCTGCTAGTCATAAGAGTGTTTTAAACTGCTTTTTTAAGAGCTTCTTAAAAATCTACTAGTGATGTGGTTTTTTGTGTTCAAATGAGTTTCATATGCATCAATACTCATCTGTTTTGGGATATTAGGTTTTTGGAAAAGTTATTTTGAGTAATTTAGATCAAAACAGTTAAGCTTCCATGGTTGTTCTTAAAAGTCCAATTTTGCAGATCATTTGTGGTTTGATTATAGCTTAATTTAGATAAGTTTTTGTTTAATTTAGCTTATTGTGGTCTGTTTTACATCTGTTTCTAGTTTTTAGTTGGTCAAAATCCTTTTTAAGTCTTAATTTCTAGTCTGCAAGTAGCCCTTTAATATCCAAAAGCAAAAAACAAGTAGTGTCGTCTGTCACTTTCAACTTATATTTAACGGGTTCTAAACTGTCATGTTCAGAAGCCATAGCTGTGAGCTCATCAAACTTGACATGGATGGTTTTCATAATCTCTTTGGTATGTTGATTATAAATCCGAAACCCTCAAATATTTTTGAATATCCGATAAAAATACCAATGTCTGCTTTTGGTTTCATCTTTCCAAGATCATCTCGATCATTTGTTGGATAACATAATTAACGAAACACATGAAAATATTCCACATTTGGTTTTCTGTTGCGAAGAAGTTCATATGGAGTTTCGTTATACTTTTTGTGAATGATTGACCAATTTTGATTAAAGAAAGCGGTAGAAACTGCTCACCCAAAAAACATTCCGATAAGCGTGAAAAGATAAGCATTGTGCGTGCAGCCTCGACTAGAGTTCGATTTCGTCGTTCAACAACTCTATTTTTTGAGGCGTTCAAGCTACTAAAAATTGTTGCATGATGCCTAACTTATCATAAAGGGTTGTAAGAGTCGCATTTTTTAATTCTGTACCGTTGTCAGTGCGAATCTTGCACACTTTGGCATTGAAATTCAACTGAACACAAGCAATGAAATTCTTTATGATATCTGGAGTCTCATCTTTTGTACGTAGAAAATATACCCACGTGTATTGAGAATAATCATCAACGATCACAAGAATATACTTCTTTCCATTAATTGATGCTACCCACATTGGACCGCATAAATCCATGTGAAGTAATTCCAACTTGGAATGATTACTCGGAACTACTTTAGGTGGATGAGAAAATTTCTTGCTCTTTCCCCGCTCACATGCAGAACAAAGGTGATCTTTTCCGTATTTGAACTTCGGAAGACCATCAACCAAGTCGAGTTTTGTAAGATCGTTTATGGTATCAAAATTAAGATGCGAGAGTTTGCGGTGCCATAACCATGATTTGGTCAAAGAGGCTTTGGACATTAGACAAACGGGTGAGGAAGCAGCCATGTCGGGAATAGAGATAGTGTATAAATTAGATTCACGAGCTCCTGTAAGCAGATCATCTCTTTCTAGATTTTGCACGTAGCAAGTTTGTGAACGAAAAGCAACTTCTAGATCACCATCACAAAATTGTCCAACACTGAAGAGATTGTGTCCTAGCCCTTCAACAAAATATACATGACAAATTGTGATGTTTCCTTGTACATAATCGCCATAGCTAGTGATTGCTGCAAAATGATCATTCCCAAAGCGGATGGTGCCCATGAATTTCTCAATGAAATTATTCAGCAGTGATCGATCACCCGTCATATGCTTTGAACAACCACTATCAACAATCCATCAAACAATTTGAACCACCTGCAACACATGAAGATACTACATGTGGACAAGTGGACAACTTGACTACCCATTTTTTAACAGACACCGATGGTTTAGCACTACTGTGACTATTATTAACATTCGAAGACTATTTAACAGGTGACCAACCAACATTTGGTTGTAATTCGTACAACTTTTTCCACATTCTACTAGTTTGAATTTTGTTCTTCATGAAGTTGCTAAGTGAATTAATTCGCACATTAAAAGCATTAGAGGCCTTTTTCTTGTCACTTACTGGTGTAACCGGATCGATCTTAGCTTTGGAAAACGGGAGTAGTAGCTAAGGACTTAGATTGAACGGTTCTAACAGAAAACCTAGTCTTAGAAACTACTAGAGTAGTATCTTTAAACGTATATTTTACTGTCCTAGGAGTAGTGAATAAGGCTCTCCTAACATTCGAACGCACATTCAATTTATATTTCGCAAGACAATTATTATGACACGGAATAAGCACATTCTTAGTACAAGTAACACATAATACATTCTTTGCTATAAGAGCATTTTGATCTCATCATTTGTTACAAACGTATTTAATGCAGTATTCTTGGATGCAACATCTGGTTTCTTAATTATCCTATTAGAAACTTCTACTTTCTCTGCTGAATTCTTAGTGTTTGAAACGACACTATCTTTGAATGATGAATCCCTATTCGATGATCTTCTAACACTAGAAGTAGCGCTCAGTCCTGTAGAAGATAAAACACTCTTAGTTTTATTTGTGTTTGTTACTTGACTCGTTCCAACTTTGTACATTCTCGGTGCAATAACATTTTTGTTCATTCCAACATCTTGTTGTTTTTTAGGTAAAGTCTGTAAAGTGACTGTTTTTGACAAAACATGTTTCTCTTCTGTTTTTAGGACGACAAGTTTCTTTTGAAAAACTTGTTTAAGTATCGGCGTTACACAAATAGGTTTTTCAGAAACATTTGTTTTGTCAAACTTAGTGTTCATAGACTTACCTTTTTTTAACATCTTTCAATTTAGCTCTCAACTCAGATATTGTAATCAAAAGTTCTTGAATTTGAGAACGAACTTCCGCATAAGCATATGTCTTTTGTTTAACATTCTCAATCAATTCATTGATTTCCCCTTGAGTTTGAGCGCGTGTCTTTTTGATTGAATCGAAAAGTTTTTTATATTCAGTTTTGACATTTTCTCGTTCTTGTATCAAATATTGAACTTGATCTTTCAAAGACACGTTCTCACTCTCAAGCTTTTCCATTTTTGATATCCAAGAGGTTTCACAAACGTTTTTCACAGGAGATTCACATTTTCGTTTTTCTTTTTCATGTTGCAAGTTTAATTCAAAATCAAGACTTTGTTTTTAACATCTTTGAACATCATTTTCAAGGATATTTATATGTTTTTTCATTCCCTCTTGGATCTCAATGGAGTCCCTTTGAACTTTCGCAATCTCATCTTGCATATTGTTATCAACACATTCATGACTTAACAACACACAACATTTGATTTCATGCTTGAGGGTTGCTTCCAAGAGTTGATCTTTCAAAATTTTATTTTATTTCCATGTCTCCCTAAGATCCCTTTCTGATGATTCAAAAACATCTTTCATTTCTTTTATATCTTCTAAAATCGTTTTTGAAAAGTCTCTAACTTAAACTGAATCTTGTGAAGAATTGGTTTAAGTTGTTGTTGACAAAAGTCAATTAACCGTTTTTCTTCTAGAAAAGTATAGAAAATGCTTTCCCGTTTAGAAGCCGTTTCTAACATTTCAAATAGTTTTTGAAAATCAGTTTCCATTTGATTCAAATCCACTAAAATTCGATTTGCACTAGGCATTAGTTTGTTAGTGGTTTTTGTCTCAGAAGAAAAATCCAATGAACTTTCATTTAAAGGATTTTCAGAAGATATATAAGATGGTGGAAAATATTTTTGTTCATCAAAAAGTTCCTTTTGTGGAACAAAATCATCATAAAGAGCATTTAACCTGGTATAATAAATTGTACACACATTTTTCTTTTTCTGAATAGCAATTGGATCTTGCATCTTGTTTTTCATTTTTATTTGACTCTTGGTAGCATCCTCAAGTATGTCCTCAGTATCTCTAACATGCATAAGAATTTGTGAATTATCCAAGCAAGCAACATCATATAAATTTGGATACTGATAAACTGCTTTCTTGAGTGTATAAGGATTCGCATACCCCAAACCATGTTTCAATTTCGAATCATAAAATGACATAGGTTTTGGTCTAAGCATAAACATTCTTTGTACAGAATTACCAATTTTTAACACCATGTCCACATTCTTTTTGACCCTCTCTTCGAGATTTAAAACTGTGTCATGATAGTGATCTTCATTTTCACACATTTTACGTTTCAAAATTGATTGAGTTTTTTGAAGTTCCACAATTTGCCTTTGTAATTCAACAACATTCAAATCTAACTTATCACGTTGTTGTTCTAAATCTCGAATGATGTCTCGATCACGAACATATTGAGATTGTGACTCTTGTTCAAAATGTTTTGCTTTACGATCAGCCTCAATGTATTCATTAAAATACTTGGTGTTATTTTGATTGGTTATTTCAAAAGCCAGAACCTTTTCCTTATATGACTCAAGCTGTTTTGTCAACTCTATGTTATGTTGTTGAACATTTTTAGCAAGTATTTGTTGTTTCTCAGCTTCCATATACGTATTTCTAGCTAATTGCTCTAATTCATATGATTGTTGAACAATGTTATCTTCCTCAACACTGCCACTATTAACAGTATCATTTGGTGCATCAAATATAATATCTATATCAATTTGATCATCACTTATTGTGTTGTTAATAATTTTAGGTTATTTCGGATAATGTTGCTCAGAATCATCTTTAGCAAATAATGGATTCTCATAACTAGTGGATGGTGGTTGTACCTCATTGAGAAATACAGAATTATAGCTTGGCCCGGCCTCAGAATTGATGTTAGCTGGTTAAATTCTGGCCATCAAGCATATATTTGCACTTAATTCCTCAATTTCTTCCATCCGAGAAGCATCAGCAAAGAGAAAATCATTTTGTTCATCAGTAAGATTAACTCCTGCTTCATCCTGTTTTGCTAGCAGCATCTATTCCATGAAGTGCTTTGAATCCCTGACTCTTAGCTTTGGACAGTTACGAGCATAATGTCCTTTCTCATTGCAATTGTAGCATCAAACATTTGCAACTGTTCCAGTAGACGTAGTTCGTAGAGTTCTCTGAATGTTTCCAGCATCATTCCTGACATGTGTATTCATAGACACTTCCTCTTGAACATATGCCCGTCTTGTATTTTTGCCATCATTCTAAGAATTTTTGCTTTGAATATTTACTCTGTCACCTTGAACAATAGCTTGATTTCTGGTGTTGGAAGAGGTACGAAGATGGTTATTTGTTAGAGTAGAGAAGTGATGTGTCGTTGTGTGGTGTATATTTTTATGATTCAAGTTTTAAATTTATATTTTGCCGACTTAACCAAAAACAACACTTTAACGGGCAGTGTACCCGGTTGGTGGTAGATTCATGGTAAGTATGGTGTCGAACACTTGAAGCGAGGTTAAATCTCTTAATTTATTAATATTTTGGTTATCTAATCTATGTTAATTCTAATCTAATTAAAACCTATGCTAATCCTATGTTAGTTCTAATCCTAATTCTAATAGGTAAAGGAGGGTTTTCAGCCTAAGAGACTGGCACGGGTTTGGTGGTGACTACAATCAATTCAAGACACTTTAACCCACGCAAGCAAATTAACAGAAGATAAAAGAGCGGTCAAGCCTTATGATAGAAAACTATATTAGCCATCATTAATCTGATTAGAAGTTGGTTTGTTTATTCAGTGCAATGATTACTTATCTCGAAGTGGCATATCATTCTTAGACTTAGGCGGGACTTCATCCTAAGACCTAGACACATTAATTCTGTCACAATTAAAGCATCCGCATAAAGCATCCTTATTTGCTGATTAGAATCTATCTTAGGGATTAAAGCAATGGTGATCTTGTTAAACCCTAGCTCATAGAGACTTTACCTACTTACTGCTTAATGGCAATTTATACTCTAGTAGTCCACTTGTTTAACCATCCAATGGAATCAGAACGTTATTTGTTGAATTATCTAGGTTCACCTGCTAGTCAACTTGTTCACTAAACCAAAGGCAATTTCTGTTAACTAGTTATGCCAGAAGCGTATCCTTAGCACGAATTTAGAAGGACAATATTTGTGATCCTATGATTCTAGATGTATAAATTACTATATGGAGATCTATCCCGGTATCTAGATTACTTGGTCCGTATCACTAGATCCAGTTGAATGATAGGTCGCATACAAAAGCACGTAAACAAGTATAAATTAATAAACATAAACAAGCATACAACGATAAATTAAGAAATCGAGATAAAAAAAACCAAACATTCAGATCTTTATAATAATGTCTAATACCCGAAGGTATTAGCCTTCAAACATCATAATTAATACAAGAGTAATGGCTTAGCCAATGTAAACTAACCGAGTTAACAAATGATACCAAAAACTGAACGATTACAAAAGTATAAGAAATTACACGTTGTCTCCTATGGATTGGTATGCGTTGCAAGACCTCTTCTGCTCTTTCTCCTCTGAAAATTAACTTTTGTGGTTTAGGTATCGAGAATATGATTTAGCATACTTAAAACTCATTTTTGAGTTTTGTATTTATAGGGTCTGGAGTCGATGTCAATACGGCGTATCCAAGGCATTGGATACGGCGTATTGGGTGTTTCTTAGAGTAGGGACCACGTTTGATATATTCTAGAATACGGTGTATTGATCTTCACTGGATACGGTGTATTGATCATGTGGTCTTTGTGGTCTTTGGTGAGTGCAGGCACGGATACGCCGTATCTTCCTTGATGGATACGGCGTATTGGTAGTCAGAATAGTAATCTTCAAAATATCTTTGTTTAAGCTCCAGAATGCGCGCCTTTTGCTAATATTCACCAAGTACTCCGTAATTACTGCAATTCTCAAATATAAACAATTAAGTAACAATTCTTTGCAATAATTATACAAAATGGGTTAGATACATGGGATAAATGATGCTATAAAATAGACGTTATTTGATGTCATCAAATATCCCCCCACTTGAATCCTACTTGTCCCCAAGTAGCCTTTAGAAGTTTATAAAAATGTATCCCCAAGGATATTTTTTGTTAAAGCATTTATTTGATCTATTACAATTACTCAACCAAACACCTTACGAAATAGGAAGATAAAAACACTCAAATTACTCAACTAATCTATGTGGTAACATGTAACTAATTCGCTCAATTGCTCGGTGTGGCGAGTATCTCTTTACATAGCTTGGCAAGGATTACCACATCTCACTCCCCAAAAAAACACCCCAAAAACGCTAAAACTAAGGAGTAACAAGTATATAAAGGTAAATAAGGGTATTTGTGTGATGATAAGGCTTGGGTTGATTACACTAACTTAATTGATAGTGCTTAATTACACATATCTTTTACCTCTAAAAACGAGCTTAAATGAACAAAAACAGACAAAAACTGCCAAATATATGTTTGTTTTGCATTTGTATTGTGCAGGAAGTGGATATCAACAAAAAGACAGAAAACCAAGCCAAAATGACAAAACTGAGCATGGGATGGAAAAGACTGTGCAAAATCAAGGCCAAAGTCCAAAAATGCCAAAGTCAGAGTCAATACTGAAGAATCAGCAGTCAAACCGGAGCCGGAACTGAAGAATACTATTGAATGCAATCTTAACCCATCTGATGGGCCGGGAAAGCCCAATAGTATATTTATGAAGACTGTGAAGACCAAATGGGCCCTCAATCATTTACAACAGCCCATTTGTGTGCAATTGACAAAGACTGTGAAGACTTTGAAGGCCCAATCCTAGCCCAGTTACAGCCAATCTCAGCCATTGTACACACAAAACCCACTTCATAACCTTATTGGGCTTGAAAAAGCCCAATAACCAAACCTGTACCTTATTGGGCCCAAACCCAAACCCAGTGGGCCCAATACAAGCCCAAGCCCAACAAAAGCCCAAAATCCTTTTTTATAAAACTTTAGGGGCTTAAATTGCCAATTTTGAAAGTTATTTTATAAAAGAAAAATGGTTTAACTAAAAGAGGGACTGAAATTGCAATTTTCCAAACTTGTAATCCCTTTAAAGAATCCAGGGACTAAAACTGCCAAATGGCAGTTTTCCTTTTAGTTATAAAACGCAGGGACCATTTTTGCAATTTCCCAAATCCTCTCTTTTTCTTTTAGTTATAAAAAACGACAAGGGCTAGTTGTGTTATTTTAGAAACTTTGTTATAACTAGTTTTTGGGCTAAAAATAAAATGAAAAGAGGAAGAAACTTGGGGGACTAAAGTTGCCTCTTCCCATTCGTTTTTTTAAAACCCTGCCAAACCATATATTAACAGTCACCTCACCATTTCCGCAACCTTATACCTCCCATTTCACGTTTTATGGCCCAAACCACCCCCTCCCAGTACAACTCACAGCTACCACACCTTCCCACAACCTATTGACCCTATAACCCCCACTTTTCCCTGTCAAAACACACAACCCGAAACCCATCAATGGCTAAGATGAAAACAAGACAAAGGGAAGGCTAGGATTGCCTTGGATGCACATTACACTCTCACAACAAACACAGCCCAAGAGCTTTGAGCTGCTATAAAAGGAAGAGAAGCCCAAGCCGAAAAAACACACCCTGTTTTTACTTTTAGTTAAATTTTTATTAAAGTCTTATTTAGAAATTTATTGTTATGTCAGTCATGTATTAAGAGTTTATGTTGTAAGTTCAAAATTTTAATCAAAGTTGAGTGTTTTCTTTTGGAAAATGGCTAAATACCACTTGTTGGAATTAATTCTCATATAACCCTTTTAATTCTGTTTATCTTGTGCACCAATGGTTTAAAGTTGTTAAACCATACTTATAATCACTGTTCTAGCCCTTTACTTCATTTAAAAAGCTAAAAAACCCGAAATTTACAAATTAAGGGGGTGTTTGGGTTAACATTTAAAATGGGTCATTTGGGGATTCTAGTGGGTCATACCCACTCAGCCATCTTTGGCTGAGTGTGTGTGACTTTTGAGACCAATTTAATTACTAGTTTTAGTATAAAATTAAGGTTTTGTGACCCTTTAACCTTTTTGTCTAATTTTTATACAGCTTAAGTGAGCTTAAGGGCTTAAGCTGTTGAAACAGCTTAAGCACCACATTTCTTGTGCTTATTTAGTCATAAACTAGCCATGAACAAGAACCATTGCTCTGTCCTTTTAAATAGCCAAGTCTCATTAAGTTTGCATGTATGCATAATTCTTGAAATCAGCCAACTTTAAGCCCCAAAATCAGCAGGCTACAATTAATCTCTTTAGCTTAAATTTTGGAAATAAGCTCTATTGCCACCCTTGTACATCTGTCTTTGCTTGGATTCGGGTAAAAAGCACTTTTGTGCTTATTTTGATAAGCTAAAAAAGCCTTAAGCCCACTGCATGTTTACCCTCCCCTGGTGCTGAGCACCAAAACTAAGCCCCCTTTTCTAGCTTATTTTATATTAAGCTATAGGTTCTTAGTGCCTTTTAGCATAGCTTATAAGTAGTTCTTTTAGGTTCAGCAGCTTATTTCTATTAGATAGCTTATTTATATAGCTTAATATAGCCTTAAAGTTCACCTTTTTCTGTTTTTTTATAAATAGTTAATATAGCTTATTACTTTTTCAGCTTATTTTAGGGCTTATTTTAGGTATCTATAGCTAAATTAGGATTCCCTTAGCCTTATTATCTATTTCCCTTAGTTTCTAGCTTATTGTGCAACTTAAAGCTCAAGGAAAAAGCCAATAAGCTCTTTGAGCTTTTTAAGTTTCCTGTCAGGCCCATAAGCTACTTTTTGGCTTATTGTGAGCTTTCAGCTCACTTGCCCCTTTTAAAGAAAATGATAAGCTCAAGCCCCTTTACAACTTTGCTTCTTTGACTTTTGCTTAATAAGCTGTTGGACCCACTTTGTAATCGGGGTCCACTTCAGGGACCAATTGTGTAACTTTCTCTTTTCTAGTTAACATTGTTAGTCCCTGTGGTTAGTTAGCCTGTTACCCCGTTTGTCCTTGTGTCCTTTCACTGTTAGTCCTTTTGTTTTAACAACAGTTAGCTTTAGTTAGTTTATTTAATTTAATTAATTAATTTAGGTTAAAATTTAATTAGTTTAATTACTTTTTATAAAATCAGTAAAATTTGGGCATTTTTATATTTTTAGAATTGTTAACTTTTTCTTTATTTTATTTTATTTTTTCAGAATTTTTATAACTTTTATTTTTTGTCTTTTTCTATTTTCTTAGTTTTAATTAGTTTTTAATCTTTAAAAATTTATAAAAAATCCAAAAATTAACAAAAAAATATTTTTCTTTTTTATAAAATTTTCTTTTGTCATTTAGTGTCTAGGAAAAATATAAAATTTAGTATAGGCCTTATTTTTCATAAAATTCAGTCTTAGACCCGTTTTGTCGAGTGCGTTTTACCGTTTCTTTTCGTTTTGCATTCAAACGACCTCCGTTTTTATTCTAGTTTTTTTTATTTTTTAAATTAACTTAATTAGAATTTAATTTTGATTTTTAATTTAATTTAGCATTTATTTTTCTTAATTTTTAATATTTAGGTTTCCCGATACCTTATTCTGTTCCCCGTATTTAATTTAGATTTAATTTTAGGATTTCCCTATTTCCTATATTTGTTTCCCGTAGTTTTTAAGATCCCTATTTCCTATATTTGTTTCCCGTAGATTAAATTAGATTTTATTTAATTAATTTTAGTTGTAATTATATCAGTGTTTTTTAATATATTCTCCATCAGTCCTTTCTCTTCAAACCAGATAAATTTCTATTGGCAAGCCTCGTTGGGAATACGACCGGGAATATTCTTCCGGAATTCTTTTTATCCATTGATTCTTACTTGAGTATTTTTTAAGTGTATACTATCAATCGAATCAATTTTTTGGCAGAACCGCCGCCCAGGGCGCAGCCGCACTCTTCTGTGCTACGATTTCTATCCAACTTTGATCTGAACTTATCTTATTATTAATATATCATATTAAAAAAACACAAAAATATTTTTCTTTTCTTTTTATTAGTACATATCATATAAAAAAAAAATTAAAAAACCAAAAAATCAAAAAAATAAAAAAATTGTCCATAAAAATTAAAAATCACTAATTGGTAAAAATACCAAAATATAATATTCTCTACTGAGGTATTATCATAATAAGTTCCGGTGAACTGCTGAGTTCCCAATCGAACTAAAGATTTAAAACTTGCCTTCTGTGTCACTTACGATATACGGCTCACCTCATTCTGATTAACAAACTATAAAGTGAGTTTAAGGAGGGTTGTTCCTAGGAACTACGACCCAAAAGGAGAAATAAGCTTCGCGCTATTCCTACTCCTCCGCTCACCTGTGCGTTTTTCATTCTGAGAGCTACCGTGAAGTAAGATTGATTATTTGGCTTAAGTTGTCTATCTCTTGTCCGTTTAAAATAGATTGTGAATATATTTTAAATCCAAAAAAAAAAAAAAAAAAATTAGTGTAACTTCTTTTTTATTTCCATTTTGTGCATGCGCACTCGATCTCAGTCCCGTGAGCAGCGTCCTCCTCCACCAGAAGGACCGCCAGTTGTTATCGAACCTCTTCGTATAGAGAAATTACCATTTCAGGAAGACCTACCGTAGAGCCAATGGCAGGGACACTCGAACTATGGCTCAATTGCTCCAAGCCACCCACGAGGGTTAGAGGACGCAACATTATCCTGATATGTGTGGCAAACAATTTCGAGCTGAAGCATGGGTTAATCAATCTTGTCCAGAACAAACAGTTCTTCGGTCATGACAAAGAAGACCCGCATGCTCATATCCGTTACTTCAACAAGATCACCTCCACAATGAGGGTCCCCAATGTTCCAATTGCTACGATTAAGCTTATGCTTTTTCCATTCTCTATCGAGGGAGCAGCCCGAATATGGCTAGAAAAAGAACCCCCTCGATCCATTCAAACTTGGGACGATCTTGTATCCAAATTCATCAATCAGTTCTTCCCTCCTTCTAAAACGACGAATCTTCGCAATGAGATCCACAGAATTTGCAGGCAAGGTTCGATGAATCGTTTTATGAGGCTTGGGATCGTTTCAATGATCTACTTAGGGCATGTCCACACCATGGATTCTCAGAATTGCATCAACTTGATACATTCTATAATGCTTTGAACATTAATGATCAAGATTCATTGAACTCCGCAGCAGGTGGAAACTTTTTGGACAAAATGCCTCGCGAATGTTTAAAAATCATCGAGATGCAAAGTCCAAGTTCGTCAAACTGAGCCTAAGGCAGTTGTTGCCAAGGTAAGTACGAATTCTTCCACCCAAGCTGTTTCATCTGATGTTGCTGAACTTAAGGATATTGTCCGAGCATTGCTCTTAGACAAGAAGAACCAAGCTTCTGCTCCAGCTCCAGCTCCTGCACCTGTCAAAGCAGTTGAGCTAAGTTGTGTTACTTGCGGTGGTGCCCATTCTCACCAAAACTGTCCAGCCACTCAATCGCCCGTTATCGGGAATATATCCGCTCGCTCTATTGTGTGTCACAAGCCGCTGCAGCCTATATACAACAAGGTCAAGCTCCAATTTCGACCTCAAATGGTTTTCAAATATAGTAGGACCTCCAAGATTTTCCCTCTCCACACGCTCTACTCGTCTCACGCCCCTAATAATGCTAACAATTTCCAAATCCGGTGGGACTAAACTTTAACCAAAACGGGTGACTAATTTTCAACCACAAAACCTGAGGTGGAAATTTAACTCAGTCCCCAATTTCAGTCCAGAATTTCACCTTCATACTCCCCCAGGTTAATCCAGTCTCCAGACTTATCAAGCCCCCGTTCCTCAGACACACGGTGTGTCCAAAAAACAGATTATTGAAGATAGGTACAGCCAATGATGCAGTGTTGAGAAACATGCACAAAACCAGGTCAAACCTGCAATCCCAAAATGGCAATATGATCTGACTCCTTTCAAAATTTGTTATGCTAATACTCGCTTTTCTTTTTTACTTTTTTTTCCGGTTCTGGACTCTTCTGGTAACACTGTTACCAACAACAAAGGAAGATGGGCTCTAGGTATCAACTACACCGAAGTTGTGTTACCATCCAAGGAACGGAAAACAGTTTAATCATCGACTCCGAGGTGACAAAGACAACGATGCCTCCTGCCTAATAAACGGAAGCACCGAGAAGCGGCCATACCTCCTGTTGTTCAAATTCAGGTCTCGTAATCCAGTTCTTCGAGCCATTGTTGCTCCTGTTGTTGCCTTACGTACCAAACACTAAATCCTTCAGTTTTCCTTCCCTATCCTTCGAGGCGTGATAATGAAAGAGCCGTAGAACACTAAAATGAAACAAATCGACAAATTCTATGAAATCTTCAAAAGAGATGAGTTTCGAGATTAGCTTTACGGATGCTCTGGTTTTGATGCCCAATATTTCACCTCGTCTTCTAAGAACATTACTTGGAATATAGAGATACTGTCTGATGTGGCTCGAATACTGCCAATGAACCTGTCTTAGCTCGAACTTCGAGGAATGAACATTGTTCGGCGGGCATCTTAAACAAGTTACCGAAACTGGAGACCCCGGCAAGCTCCTGATTCCTTGATGAATTCCAGGGATGGATGAATGCTTGCATTAGCCGATCTCGGTGCTGAGCATTAATCTAATGCCATTTTCTGTTGGGAAAAGCTTTCACTCCTGATCTTACTCAAACTTGCATGACACTCGACGTGACGGATCGATCAATTTCTAAAACCAATGGGAATTGCAAAATACATTCGTTAAAGTTGGTGTATTTCACTTTCCAGCCGACTTGTGGTTGTAGATTTTGAGCCAGACCCCCGACGTCCATTAATTCTTCGGAGGTTGCTTCTTAAAAAACGGCTGTGCTTTGATTGATGTGCACAAGGTGAAAATTAACTCTTAGAATAGAAGTGAAGCCATCACTTTACCAATTTGGATCAACTTGAGATACTGGCCAATTACATCATATGCCGCAAAAAAGATGACGTCATTGATATTGCTTGTGAGGAATCTCTCAAAGGAAGTTCTTGGTTTACTATGATATAATCGCGAGTGGAAATTCCACCATTTATGATCCAATGTGCTACTTCTTCTCCTACCCTAACTCATTTGGGGATAGTGTTTCTTGCTTCGCGAAGAAGCCGACTCTTTCCTTGTCTAGCCAGATCGATCGGATTGTTCCAGCATATAATCCATTCTACTGATGATCCTGAGGGGACATTCTTACTTCTAGAGCCATCTTGAATAGGACCACCACTCCCCTCCAAGTCAAGAAATTTCTCCCAGAAGTTCCGAACTGAGCTTAAAGGTCTGTGAAACTAATACAGCCAATTCTTCCATTGCTTGAATACTTGTGGTTTGAACTCAAGGCATCTGCCTCCCCATCTCGAGTATGCTTTCTTTGGAGGGCGACAACAAGTTGACCGTCATTATTGCTAAAGAGTTGGATGTTCGAGGAAAAATACGCTCTCATAAGGTGCTAAGTCCCACAAGCGAGCTCTCGCTTGGAAACTTTTGTCATTCAGGGTATCAACCGGATTTCTGTACCACAAGAATTCTTATGGAAGAAGACTATGCACCAGCGGTCCAACATCAAAGAAGAGTAAATCATAAAATCCAGATGTTATTAAAAAGAGTTGAAAAACTTCTTGAAGCTGGATTGATTTACCCTATCTCCGACAGTCCCTGGGTTAGCCCAATTACATTGTGTACCTATGGAGGGAGGAATGACTGTGGTAGTGAACGAGGAAAAATGAGTTGATTCTAACTCGTTTGTTACCGGATGGCGAGTGTGCATGACTATTCGTAAGTTAAATGAAAGCCACCCGCAAGACCAACTTTCCCTCTACGTTCATGGACCAAATTGCTTGAGAGATTGCGGGGAATGAACATACTACTGTTCCCTCGATGGTTTCTACGGTTATTTCCAAATCCCCATTGACCCAGTGATCAGAAAAAGTACTACTTTTACTTGCCCATACGGGAACGTTGCTACCGTTCGCATGCTTTGGCTTATGCAATGCTCCAGGCACGTTTCAACGATGTATGTTAGCAATCTCTTTCATGAACACATGGTTGAGAAGACGATGGAAGGTCCTTTAATGGACGATTCTGGTCTTTGGGAATTCTTTCCAAAAACTTGCTCTCTCCCGTTTAGACACATGATTCAAAGTGTGAAGACACCATCTTAAGTTTAACTGGGAGAAGAGCCATTTTATGGTCAAAGAGGCATTGTACCTCGGCCATAAGATTTTAAGGAAAGGGATTTGAGGTGACAAGCCAAATCGATGTCATTGCAAAATTACATCATCCACACGTCTAAAGGATTTAGGAGTTTTCTCGGTCATGCGGTTTTTACGGCGGTTCATTCAGGATTCTCAAAAACTATCCCGGACAATGACCCATCTCCTTGAGAAGAATACTCCATTCATCTTTCCGATGGATGCATTCGGAGCTTTACAACATGAAAGATAGATTACGGAGCTCCATCTTGAATTGTCCAATCCTGGGACCTTCCATTTGAGCTTATGTGCGATGCAAGCGATTTTCGCCCTAGGTGCCAGTTTTGGAGGCAACGTCTATGAGAAACATTTTCTGGCCTATCCACTATCGCTTAGCCTCTCGCTACGCTGATTGAAGCAACAAATCGAACTAAACTAGACTGAAAAAGGAGTTACTTGCCATAGTGTATGCTTTCGAGAAATTCAGGTCTTACCTCATCATGAACAAAGCATAGGCATACGGACCATTCCGCCCTTAAGTATCTCTTTGCAAAAAAGGATGCCAAGGGAGATTGTCTCGGTGGTTCTCCTCTCTCCAAACAAAAGATATTTGACTTCAATGTTATTGATAATAAAGGAGCCGAAACCCTCGCAGCCCGATCATCTGTCCAGATTGAAAACCGTATGAAAACGTCATGATCATAAAGAGATAAATGAAAGTTTTCCCTCTTGAGACGTTAAATATGGTGCCCTTTCGTGGAGATTCTAGACCCCGTGGTTTGCCGACTTGCTAAAATTATCACGCGGAAACTTCGTTTGGAAGGCATGTTCAAACCCAACTGAAGGATAAGTTCTTCAAGATGTTAAAACACTATTTCTGGGTAGAACCATTATTGTGTAAAATTTGTGCGGATCAAGTATCAGGCGAGTGTGCACAGCAATGAAGCTCTTGATGATTCTCTCAGCTTGACACAATGGATCCACCGGGGGACATCATGGTGCAAAACTCACAGCCAAAAAAGATCTTTGACTCGGTTTCTTCTGGCCCACCATCTATAAGATGCCCACGGGTTTGTCAAGAACTGGTCTCGTGCAACGTCAGAAAAACTTCAACAACGTGATGGGATGCTCAAAAAACTCCATCCAAGTTTGTGAAATCTTTGACATGTGGGGCACTCGACTTTATGGGCCCGTTCCCGTCTTCACGAGGAACAAGTATATTTAGTGGCAGTCGAACTATTTGTCAAAATTGGTGAAGCGGAAAGCGCTACCACCATGAGGCCCGAGTAGTTGGCCAAATTTTGAAATCTATTCTTCGCCAGATTTTTGGTGCACCCCGTGCAATCATAAGTGAAGCGCGGAACCCATTTCTGTAATGGACCATGTTTACAAAAGGTTCATGCAGAAACTATGGAGTTACTCACCGTCTTCTCACGCTTATCACCCCACAAACATGTGGGCAAGTGGAAGTATCAAATCGTGGCCTTGAAAAGAATCCTTGAAAGGACCATAGGTGAAAACCGTGCCTCCTGGTTCGGACAAAAATGAGATGATGCATTATGGGCCTTCCGCACAGCTTTACAAGACATCCCATCGGGTGTACTACTTACATGCTTGTGTAATGGAAAGGTATGCCATCTTTTACGATCAGAGACTTGAGCACAAAGCCTCACTGGGCCTTAATAGCAAGCATATCTTACGGTTCCACTTTAAATTACGGGTGATCACCGGAATGTTAAAACTCAATGTACCTTAATGAACTTCGTGATCATGCCTATGAGAACTCATTTGCATCTTGTTAGGCCAAACAAAGAGGCTCATGACTCCAAGTTCAAAAACCGTGTTTTCAACATCGGTGATCGAGTCCTCCTCTTTAATTCAGATAAAGATTTTCATCGGGCAAAACTAAAATCCGTTGAATGGCCTTCTACCATCACTAGAGTATTTCCATTTCGGCATGTGACTTTCTCAAGCCAAGGGCCAAATTTCAAGTGAATGGTATCGCGTTCAAGCACTACTTTGCGAGGGAACGTACCACACTTGGTAGTTTCCAGATCTCCAAACTTACCCCCAAGGATCAATAAATTCTCCTTGTGATGGGTCAGCATCGCGACCCTAAACAAGCGCTTAGGGGGAGGCACCCATGCTTATCGTAGTTGATTATATAAATGTTGTGTTGTTGTGTAAAGATAGGCTTGTCTGTGTCATTACAGTGTTTCCATGTTGTTGTTGTTTTATTGTCCAGATTGACCGGATTGTGAAGACTCTCAGTTTTGTTCATTCATCAAGAGTTTCACCATCTCTCAGCTTCATTTGGGAAACCGATATCCTATTCTTATCGACCTAACGTTTTATCTTTTGGCATCCCTCATAAACGGCTTAGGATAATGTAGTACCTCAAAAATCGATGGACGATGTTTAGTTCTAGTTTGGGGGGGTATCTTCGATTTGATTGTTTCCTGCAGCATTGTTACCACGTGAACCGTTTTTACCACCAAAATACCAAAAAAATGAAAAAATTGAAAATTTTTCAAAAATATATAAGTGTTTTGTGCAGTTTTGTTTTTCTTTTGGGTAGAATAAGAATAATTTTTGACTTGATCGGGCGTGTTGAGCCCTAGCTAGTTCCTTTAGCGAGCTTTCACGAATTCTATTGTTTGATTTAAAATGTGCAAGAACGTGAATTGTTAGAGTTAAATATAAGTTTATGCGCTAAGCAGATTATTCTTAAAAACTTATTCAAGTAACTTATGAGTTTTTATCTCCCGTGAATTTCTAATCCGCCTAAATTCATACGTGCTCAATTATTCAACTAAGTCAATTCAATGTTTTTCAGAAAAGCTTCAAATTTGTAACTTGAGTTTTCAAAGCGAGATTTTGTAGTAATTTAAAGATAAATGCCAAAGAAGCATGAATGAAATGTGAATGCAAAAATGCATGAATATTGAAATTTTGCCAATGAAGCATGCAGTTGATATTATGGAGCAAGTAAAAGATGTGTCGTGATATCCTACTCCGCTAGCCACGAGGTAGGGGTTCAAACTAAGACGTCTTTGCTTCTCAAGGATTTTGGTGTGTCGTGATCTCTCACTTGGAAAGAAAGGCTAGGTGAGGGTTCAAACTTAAGACACATAATCACTTGCCATATTAGGATAAGGTGTTTGATGTGAGTTTCCCACTACGCTAGCAAAGGGGTGGGTTTTCAAACTAAGACATCGGTCGTTGGTTGTGATATCCTGGACTCCGTTAACCACGAGGTAGGGGTTCAAACTAAGCAAAGATTCTAAGCTTTAAAGAACTTATGATTATAATGTTGAATATGTTGCAAAAAGTTCTAAGTTTAAATCTCGAAATCAAGTTAAGAAGTCTTAATAGTTGTTGCTTTGAGTCATGATGCATTTGATTATGATATGAAAATAAGTTGGCCAATGGTTAAATTAAAAATGTGTCACACATTCAAATCGTATATCCATGTTTGGGAGTGAAAATTTACAAGTCATAAGTATGGAGGGCTTATTCATATAAACTTATATCGACAATGATCTTGTTTAATTGCTTAGCTTGGAATTTGTGAAAAATCGAGGACGATGAATTTATCCGTAAGGACATCCGTAGAATCATCTTTCGGCGATTCTCATTCTATGTTCCCAGTATTAATAAAATAAGAAAGTCAAATGTTAAAAAAATGAGTAAATCAAAAAATATTAGTTTGTAGTTAGTTGTAATTTAGAAATGGTGAAAGTGGGGCTTACGTGTTTACTTTCATAAAATTGTGTGAGGACACACAATACCTTAGTTTGGGGGATTTGATAAGTGCTTAATTACACATATCTTTTACCTCTAAAAACGAGCTTAAATGACCAAAAACAGACAAAAACTGCCAAATATATGTTTGTTTTGCATTTGTATTGTGCAGGAAGTGGATATCATCAAAAAGATAGAAAACCAAGCCAAAATGACAAAACTGAGCATGGAATGGAAAAGACTGTGCAAAATCAAGGCCAAAGTCCAAAAATGCCAAAGTCAGAGTCAATACTGAAGAATCAGCAGTCAAACCGGAGCCGGAACTGAAGAATACTATTGAATGCAATCTTTACCCATCTGATGGGCCGGGAAAGCCCAATAGTATATCTATGAAGACTGTGAAGACCAAATGGGCCCTCAATCAATTACAACAGCCCATTTGTGTGCAATTGACAAAGACTGTGAAGACTTTGAAGGCCCGATCCTAGCCCCAGTTACAGCCAATCTCAGCCATTGTACACACAAAACCCACTCCATAACCTTATTGGGCTTGAAAAAGCCCAATAACCAAACCTGTACCTTATTGGGCCCAAACCCAAACCCAGTGGGCCCAATACAAGCCCAAGCCCAACAAAAGCCCAAAATCCTTTTTTATAAAACTTTAGGGGCTTAAATTGCCAATTTTGAAAGTTATTTTATAAAAGAAAAATGGTTTAACTAAAAGAGGGACTGAAATTGCAATTTTCCAAACTTGTAATCCCTTTAAAGAATCCAGGGACTAAAACTGCCAAATGGCAGTTTTCCTTTTAGTATAAAAACGTGGGAACCATTTTTGCATTTTCACCAAATCCTCTCTTTTTCTTTTAGTTATAAAAACGTCAAGCTAGTTGTGTTATTTTAGGAAAACTTGTTATAACTAGTATTTTTGGTCTAAAAATAAATGAAAAGAGGAAGAAACTTGGGGATAACTTGCCTCTTCCCCATTGTTTCTTTTAAACCCTGCAAACCAGATAACTGTACCTCACCCTTCCTGCCAATCCTTATACCTCCAATTTCCCACGGTTTTATGCCAACCACTCGCCAGTACAAACTCAAGCTCACCCACACCTTCCACAAACCTATTGACCCTATAAACCCCCACTTTTCCCTGTCAAAAAACACACCAACCGAAACTCATCAATGGCTAAGATGAAAACAAGACAAAGGGAAGGCTAGGATTGCCTTGGATGCACATCACACTCTCACAACAAACACAGCCCAAGAGCTTTGAGCTGCTATAAAAGGAAGAGAAGCCCAAGCCGAAAACACACACCCTGTTTTTACTTTTAGTTAAATTTTTATTAAGTCTTTTTAGAAATTAATGTAATTCAGTCATGTTTTAAGAGTTTATGTTGTAAGTTTCAAAATTTTAATCAAGTTGAGAGTTTTCTTTTTGTAAAATGCTACTAACTGTTGGAATTTAAATTCTCATATAACCCTTTTAATTCTGTTTATTTGGCACCAATGTTTAAAGTGTTTACAACCATACTTATATCATGTTCTGAGCCCTTTACCTTTCAATTTTTCATTTAAAAAGCTAAAAAACCCGAAATTTACAAATTAAGGGGGTGTTTGGGTTAACATTTTATCTCTCTCGCGGGTTCATTTGGGGAATTCTAGTGGGTAGACATCTCACACTCACTCATGCCACTCTTTGGCGCGCTCGCGCTCCTTGTGTGTTAATAAATATATTATATATATATATATTCCAATATATATTATATATATATTTCTGACTTTTGAGACAATTTAATACTAGTTTAGTATAAAATAACGGTTTTGTGACCACACGCTCGCTCTCTACTTTTTGTCTATTTTTATACAGCTTAATGTGAGCTTAAGGTTAAGCTGTTGAAACAGCTTAAGCACCACATTTCTTGTGCTTATTTAGTCATAAACTAGCCATGAACAAGAACCATTGCTCTGTCCTTTTAAATAGCCAAGTCTCATTAAGTTTGCATGTATACCATAATTTTGAAATCAGCCAACTTTGAGCCCCAAAACCAGCAGGCTACAATTAATCTCTTTAGCTTAAATTTTGGAAATAAGATCTCATTGCACACTTTGTACCATCTGTCTTTGCTTGGATTCGGGTTAAAGCATTTTGTGCTTATTTGATAAGCTAGAAAAGCCTTAAGCATGCATGTTTACCTCCCTGGTGCTGAGCACCAAAACTAAGCCCCTTTTCTAGATTATTTTATTTAAGCTATAGGTTCTTAGTGCTTTTAGCATAACTATAAGTAGTTCTTTTTAGGTTCAGCTGCTTATTTTATTAGATAGCTTATTCTATATGCTTAACTTAGCTTAAAGCTTCACCTTTTTCTGTCTTTTATATAAATAGTTAATATTGGCTTATTACTTAGTTCAGCTTATTTTAGGGCTTATTTAGGTGTCTATAGCTAATTAGATTTCCCGTATACTTATTATATGTTCCCCTTAGTTTTCTAGCTTATTGTGCAACTTAAAGCTCAAGGAAAAAGCCATAGCTCTTGAGCTTTTTAACGTTTTGTCAGCCCATAAGCTCACTTTTCTGGCTTATTGTGAGCCTTTAGAACTTGCCCCTTTTAAAGAAAATGATAAGCTCAAGCCCCTTTACAACTTTGCTTCTTTGACTTTTGCTTAATATCATGTGACGAATTATGTGTATATATATATATGATTCTGTGATTTGTGCTTCACGCCAAAAAAACCTAATAGCCCAAAGGCTTCTTTTCTTTCTGGTCCACGCCAACACTTAAAACCACAAAGGCCCAAAATGGCTTTCTTTTCTTGTTGTCCAAACAAAAGACATGATTGGCTCCTTTTTTTTCACTCGTCAAAATCAGCTACCCAAATATATAGTGGGCTTCCAAATTTCTATCAATTGGGCTAAGACTTTAGTGAGTCAAATTGGGCTAAAAACTTAAAAACCACGAGTTGGCTGCTCCCTCTAGTTAAATCACGAGCTAACTTCACAATTTAGGGTATTTTATCACATAATAATAAAGATCTTATTTTTCTCTTTTCGTGGCCTTTTGAATCACCTAAAACGGAGCCCGGACAAAGAAGTTATAACCAAAACATCGCGACGTGTTCAAATCTTTCACTCTTCGATATTTTAATTTAATTCATCATTTAAACTCTAAAATGTGTGGCTTTTCACTAACTTTCACCATATGCTCGATATTTACAGCAATAATAAATATAATCAATTAAGTATTAATTCTTATATAAAAGAATGTAAAACGAGCAATAAAGACGAGATAAATGATGCTATAAAATAGACGTTATTTGATGTCATCAAATATTCCCCCACTTGAATCCTACTTGTCATCAAGTAGCCTTTAGAAGTTTACAAAAATGTATCCCTAAGGATTTTTCCGTTAAGCATTTATTCGATCTATTACAAGTACACAACCAAACACCTCACGAAATAGGAAGATGAAAACACTCAAATCACTCAACTAATCTATGTGGTAACATGTAACTAATTCGCTCAATTACTCGGTCGTGACGAGTATTCTATCATAAGCTTGGCAAGGATACACATCTCCACCGCTAAAGCTAAGGAGTAACAAGTTTATAAAAGTAAATATGGGTTTGTATGATAAGGCTTAGGGTTGATTACTCTAACTAATCTTTATCGATACCAATATTCCAGGAGGGCGACAAAGACCACACATACACACCCGTAACGACGGGATAGACACATGTGACTACTCACTCCCACCTCGAATAAGCTAAAGAGTAGGAATAGTAGAGTAATATAGGGTATGGATCTTCTAACTTTCACAAATAGTAATAAACCAACAAGGCAGCCGAGACATGCATACATGACCGTAACGACGGAATAGACATGCACGCTCGATCACATCCTCATTCACGTAAAACCCATGGTTAATGATTATGAAAGAGAATTAAATTGTTGTTAAATAAAATTACGAAACAAGTAGATTAAGTCTAAAATACAAGTTGCTAGACACTTTTTCCCGACCGTTACCATGATAAAGACACAACTATTTATGACGTCTTGATCATAGATCAAAAACAACAACCTAAGTTGGCATTCCCGTAACGGTCAACTTCCCAAACATCCCATACTTTACAAGGCAAGTGGCGATATCTTCCACTTTATACAATACTCTACATCGTCGATTAGTATCAACGAATAATCGATCCTTCGTGTAATTACTTCGGTAGTTGCGAAACGATTATCATCAAATTTTCCTTCTCTTTTTTGTTGCTATTTTTCTAATTTTTTTGATTTTCTTCTCTTTTTTTTCATAACACTATACTATGAAACTCGGTGTAGTTCCACCATCTTCACGATCATAATAATTCTGGATAATTCCTTCGATAATTCTTCATTCTTCGGACATACCAATAATTGTGATGGTAGTAAAAATACATGAGTTTTGACTATAATATACATTCCCATTTTCAATGTGCAAATTTCTTCCAACCGTATCAAAGATAGAAAAATTTTGACACAAGACTCGGGAAATACAAACTTTACACTTTAAGCAACTAGCAACTGTAAAATAAACTTAATCTAACAGGGTAGGCTAAGGTGTAAAGGTGTAACGAAACAAATAATTGGTGTAATTCCTAAAGGATTGGCTCTACGGGTTGTTCTAGGGGTATCGTACTCTTAAAGTGAGAGTAAAAAAGGGTTTATACAAGGGTTAACTAACCAGTGTAGTTAGTTAATAAGTAACATGTAAAGGCGATTTGGGTGTAATCCTAAAATTTACCAATTTAAACAAGTTACTCCATCTAAATCCATAGTACTTATCACTGCGGTCTTGAATAGATATACCAAGCCAAGTTCTAAAGTCTACTACATCACCGACACACTCATATTTTGTGGAATTTGGGTAAACATTTGGAAATGGATAAGGTTAAATCCTCATAATATCTAACAAGGGTTATTGTGTGCGGGTTATGTAACAAGTAATTTCACAAAAGTATGCTTGAAAATTTTTTAAATTTGAGCATAATTTAAGCATTTTAGTGTGAAAATTAGGACAAGTAAACATTCTAATTCCATCCCCCCACTTGAATTATACAACGTCCTCGTTGTATAGATAAAACATTAAATACGGGAATTAAAAAGAATTAGAATGAGAAACTCCCCTGATATTTGCTCGGTAGATTCTCCATGTTGAGTTTATTAGCAAGATTGTGTTGAACAGCCGCCTTGAAGTTTCAAGACTCCAACACTTCAAGATCTCCAGATTTGTAAATTCTCCACCAATATTCGTCGATATTTCTTTCACGAGGTCCTGTATAAAATATAGGAAAAAAACGTGTATTCCTATCTTGGTACCTACGGTTAATTTAAACTAAACTAAACAAACTAAATACGGGTCAGTTTTGGTGAATACGCCGTATCATGTGCATGAATACGCCGTATTGGGAATAAATCTATCAAAACTCCACTATCACGTGATATGGGGGTAAACTTGATAAACTTACCGAAACACACCATGGAATCACACATACAAAAGGATGTCTTTGAGTTTTCGGCTTTGTCACTTTCATGGTTCTTCAACTACTTTAAGGTTTCCTCTGGGATGTTTCTTTAATGAACTTCTAAAAATTTTTGTTGATAGCGGAATGTGGGACAATTTGTCTCATAGCAAAACAACTTAGCTCTCAGCTTTAAATCAACCAATCCATTCCTAACCTAACACCACGTCAAAACTACCATGTCCAAAAGGAATCAAATCGATGATAAATGTATGACCTTCCTAGCTCAAGTTTACAACCTTGAATAATCTTATTTGTTTCTACTATAACGCCGCTAGCTATTTCAATATCATAATCGGGGCTTATGACACTAGGTTTCATGTTAATCAATGGCAAGAATTTGGTAGATATAAAGCTATAATCAGCACCATAATCAAACAAAACTGTAACAAAATGATCGTTTAGAGAGAATGTACCCGTCACAACTGTTTGGATCTGGAGGGTCCTTCAAGCAACACCTAGGCCAAAAAGCTCTACCCTGTGCTGATTCCTACTGTCCCCTAGTTGTATTTCCTTCAATTGCTAGAAAACATAGGATGGGGCAATTTCCTCCCGAGTATTGCTCCAAATTATCCTGGCAGTTGCCATCCTAAAGTGGTTTGGATCCCCACACTCAAAACAAGTTGCATCGTCTCATAATTAGCACTCAAACCCTTGCCGTACGGGAAAGTGGCCCACTTGGTTACATCGACGACACACAAGGCAGTTACCAGAATGATAGAATTCATATTTTGGCACACTTCAGATGTTGACTAGCATACTGACGTTGTCCTTGACCTGCTCCAGAATAGTCAGAGCAAAGTTCCCTCCAGTTCTTTGCCTCTTGTTCCTATCCTCCCTTCCTTGGTTCCTGTTCTGGTCATTCGACCTCCTTTTGTTTCCAGCATTTTCCTTTTTCTTGAAAAGTCCATCCTTAATACCACAGTGTCATTAGCGTTGGCCAACTCCACAGCACCCTGGAGTAAGCGAGGTTTGATGAAGTGACATGTGGCTTGATCTCAGGAGCTAAACCCTGAATGTAGCGATTGACACGTTGGCTCTCAGGGGTAAACTATGTGTGGCAACCAACTTTGCTAACCCATGAAATCTAGCCGTAGACCCATCAATAATCTGAAACTCAACCATCTTGTGGTTCCCAAATTTCTTATTCCAACTATTCTGAACTTCATCATACAGGACAATATTCTTCATCAGCAACTTTTAAATCAATCCCAAGATTGGGCTATGTAGCAACCATCCTCGGGTTTGAACAACGGTATTCCACCAAGTTAGGGCGCGGCCTTGCAGCATACTAGTAGCGAATTCAACTTGACTCTCAGCGGGGCACTTAGTGATATGAAAGCGCAGACTCGATCTTCAAACCAGTGTTAGTAAAACCAATCTGCAACACCTTTCTGTGCTAAAAAAATTCTTGGCACCAGAAGCCCTAAACATTGTTGATACTGCAGCTTGGCTTGGCCCTTATTTTGATTTGCTATGTTTCCTCCGAGGGCTTTGAACCAGTTGGGTTAGCAGATTCCATGCGAGTGATTAAGTTGTCCGGGTTACTTATCTGTGTTTCTTTAGAGGATGGGTGTTGTGGCATGGTGCACGAGTGTGTCTTCCCTCCAAAATTCAACATATTTAACACAAAAATTCACTTATTAAACTTGATAAACCGTACCTTAAAACAGTTTATACATATTCACGAGAAATATAGTTAAAGAGTGAGCACGTTTAGAAATCTTCAATTCAATAAAGATTTGAATTAACAACTTTGAAACGAAGTGTTTTAAATGAATAATCAAACATAGATAGATTACCATACCAATGTAAGTCAATCAATGTTTTAGTATATAACCTAAATTAATTTATACATATTTAGGTGGACAAGCAAAGTTTTATTTACAACAATATAAAGTATTTCAACTCACAATTAAATAATATTAAATAAACATGATTTCAAATTTTCTAAAAATATATATTAAATTGGTTGCCAATAAAATTTATCAATAGAACATTGTAAAAGTTTGACCGTTTTTGTTTGTTATATAAGTAAAAAATTTAAGTATATCAATAACATTATACTAAAATCTTTGCAAAAGATAATGATAACAGTAATAAATTAAAATTTCACAAATATCATATATAAGAAAACAATTTAGTAAAACGAAAGAGCATGAATTAACGTACCGGACAAACTACACAAGTACACCCTCATTGGATGTATCTTGCCAACAACAAAACCTGGAAAAGAGTTTGGTAGGATACAGGACAAAACACCCGCATCTCTGCTTGCAACCCTAAACTCACTATAGTCGCTTGTATCCAAGACGTTTAATATCCATCAAATCATCGCACAGCCTCGCCCATCCACGATGAATTCTTCAAAGGATCTTAAGCCAAATAGCAACTTGAATCTTAAATTTCAACAACTCATTCAAATAAGAAATGTCTGAACTTAAGGTTATGAAGTTGTAACAAAGCTAATGTTTTTTGAAAAATTAACTCAACTTTGGGGTTGCTCAGAAACAAAATCTTGAATTACTAAATACGGTGTTTATGAACACAGCAAATAATGGTTACCTTAGAACAAAGCGGTTGCCTAATAACATGATGAAGTAAAACGAAAACGAACCCAAAATGTAATCGACTAGCTCAATAGTCGAAAGAACGAACGTCTCTACAGTCGTGCATATAAGATCACCGCTGCTGTCGCGCCTTGAGTCTTACTCAGAATCAATCAACGAGTCCTACTCACTTCATATTGCAGGTCAAGTACGAAAAGTATTTAGGTGCACGTCGCGACTCAATCGCGAAATCATTAGCGTGAGAAGATGATCTATGGGACATATTGTGACTATAATGGTGTTCTTAAATAACAAGGTTCTTAGGTGGACAGTGTGACATTATAAAGACAGTAGACCGATGGAACGCAAACTCAGAACATAAATGTCAATCAAACTAAGCATGATGTACAAAAATCAAATAGTAGACATCTAAAAGCAATGCATTGACACGTGCAACAAAATATCCTGAGTAGCTTTTCAGTGACTAAAGTGAAAGTCGGTTTTTTTTTAAACTTGTTAAAATAATGACTATAACCCCAGTGTTGCATGATACACCTTGAATTAAGACATAGTTGATCAAGTTATGTCTAATTTAGAGTCTAATGACAACCACCTCGGACTAGTAGGACAGGTTTCATGTTCGGTGTTTTTTAGAAAAAGAATCATTCTGTTATAGTTTGATTTTTATTTTTGAAAAACCGGCATTCTCTATAACCTTAGGCAATGATTACCAATCTGTCACACCCCACCAAGGCGGAAACACGAGGTGTAACAATTAATAAACATCACACAAGATGATATAAAAAAAACTAACCATCAGATTTTATTAAAATAAAGTTATCCGAATTACAACATCTCAAGAACAAATTTAAAGACATGAACATCATAATGTTTATATCCACACATGATATCAAAAGAAAGGTTCTTGTTAATTATGTAGACGTCTTGACAATAACAGAAATACACGGCTCTAAGTTTCCACCTTGGGAATGTCACCTAAAAATCATGATAAAATGGTCAACTATCAAAATAGTTGGTGAGCTCTCAAGATTCTATACACAAAATGTAGTTTTAGAAAAGAGTAGATGTCTGATAAAAGTTTGCCAACTCAATGGCAGGTTAGCAAGAACAGTTTTCCAAACTAAAATCAATTTCCAAATAAGTTGAGAGTCTAAAACAAATCAATGTATATGTATGTTATAGTGATTATGCGAGGCACTACTTAAACGTATTCAGCCTAACCGGTTCAACATCAAGGTCAAGTTCTAGGTTTGAATCAGTGGGGCACAAACACTTAGTACAAATGCACCCCTTTTGCCGGAGTTAAGGAGGGGGCTAATCTCCTAATGCGCTATCCATAAGTACTAACGTCTCAATCCTGTTGAGGGGGGAAATGAGTTAAACGTAGTGGCGGGTTCCAAGCATACAACAACATACATATTAAGTTCAAGGTTCTAAGTTTAACACGCTTCCAAATTCAACAAGTTCAAATCAAGTTCAAGTTCAAAACAAGTTCAAGTTCAAATGTGCTTAAAAGATTCATTATTTCAAAGTAAGAGTATAAAAATGACGCATCATGCTTTCCACCCCAAAACATTTAAAAAATGTCAAAAAAAAAGAGGATGAGAGAAACTCACCGAAGATAGGAGTATCGATCGAGATAATCAACAAATGAAGAAGAATGACAACAACGATCTCAACCGCGACCTATAATAATTGTGGTATGCGTATAAGAAAATATAGCTATGTGAAAATGCATATTTTCAATGATATGGAATATTATATATATCTACATGTATAAAATCCTATGTCGAAGAATCCATGCAGAACAAAGACACAACCTACCATTTCCACCTTACGTTTTCCTGAAATTTTTTATCCATTTTTCCCTAGTCGCTTGATACGCTTAAAAGAAAATCTAAATGAACCATAACAAACTTTCATCTCCATTTCTAACCATCTATATGTAATTGTTAGACTAACTACTGTACTTTTCCCAAAAATTATAAGACAAAATAGAGCTTAAACCATTTTAAAAAATACAACCAAGCAACATGTCCGAAACAGGGGCTGCTGGAACCTTGCCAAAGTTTGGCATGAGCAGACCCCTTTAAACCTTCCAGAAAAATCTGGAAAACTTCAGGAAAATCATACACATTATGAAGATGCTATAGATTAAATTTCGTCAAAAAATATTAAGTTTTGATCCGCCTGCACAACTTATTATTCAAATAAAAAACTTGGATTTAAATTCTGGACCAGAATTGCAGTTTTGACAACACATTTAGTAAAGACCTTTGACTAACTTATTGTTACTGAAAATTCTGTGAGGCCTTTTCGTTAGAAAGTAAAACCACCCGAAACTTAGTTTTATATCAAAGAACTAAATAAAAGCTTTTAAAATGAGACTAAGTTAAGACGCACGCAAGTTGACCCAAAATTCAGCCCAAATATCGACAATGCATAATCTTACATAACTATTATTCCAAACTTCAACTAGCGTAGAAACTCTTTTTAGAGTTATTCGGACGCGAGAACTAGCGCCATGAAGCTACAGACATAACCTATCATAATCCTAGATCAAAAATCAGATTACCATATCATTATTTTGCCAACAAGAGCCTAAACTTTCTGATCTAAATAGGGGTTCTACAATGCCTACAAATCGCTAATATTTCGCATCAACAACACTTCCAATAGGCTCAAACTAACCTATCAATCATACTAATCATCCTATACTATCCCATATCTCAAAAACGTAACATGCATAAACTTAAATTCTCGACATACAATCTAATATATGCATAGATATATAAAATCAAACAACACAAAAATTAACTAGGATACTTACAAAGATACAATAGAATTGTTAAAAGATCAAAACCGTAAACCCTTATGGTTTTCTTGACCTTGGCCAAACCCCGCAACCACAAAACAAAGACCCTAATTCTTGATTTGTTTCACTAAACTTGTTAGAAACACTTATAATCAAACCCTTGATGCTTTAATTGTACCCAATTTGATAAAAACCCTAAAAATCAATGTTTAATAAAATCAAGAATTTGTGAAAATTTGATGTATGGTGATTTTTGTTTGAAAACGATGATGGGGATTTATATTAGGAGTGATTTGGTAGTGATTGGAAGCTACTTGGTGGATTTTTGGTGATGATGATGGTGGTTTCGTGTTGTGGATCGACGAACAGAAAGGAGGGAAAAGAAGAAAAAGAGTCGTTGGTTTGTGTGTGTGTTTTTATGAATGTGTGAGTGGGTTTTAGGCAATATAAGGGAATTCCAACTTTGTATATAACTGCATATATAAAAAAATTATACGGCGTGTTGTTTTGGGCTATCATTCCGATCAAGAAAGGGGAGGGAAACACGGATGGCCTTGGTAGGTTTTTTTTTTTCAATCCTTTAATTCATTATTTGGCCAAAGACAAAATAATTCATTATTATTATTTTTTTTTGTAAAAAACAAAGTTTTGACGCGATCTCGGCCAAGACACGATCAAAAGTTGATAAATTAATAAAGTAAAATAACTAAGTCTCTCGAAGCAAAATAATTAGGGAAAAAATTTTTTTGGGGGGGTGATTTCTCGATCGTAAAAAACGAATGAATTAAACGAAGCTTCTGATTCGTGAATATTAAAACGACATTTTTACTAAATCGCTAAAAATAATAAAAATAGTTTCTATAAACTTTAAGAAATTTAAGTATAGACTCGGGATAAATAATGACTTGAAACTCGAGTTTTACCAAAAACGAGTGTTAAATGCTAAGAGTAATGCGACCACATAAAGGTGACTCCATAAATAATTAAGAGAGTCTAATATCATACATTTTCTTTCGTTACTACCTCAAAATTAACAGATGTCCACTGTTTTCCCCTTTAATAGGAATTTCGTCCCGAAAATTTAGGTTGCTCGTCCCTAAGTCGGTAGCTTCGCGAATAGCTGCGGATCTTGCGCTTCATCTAGTCTTCTCGTTCCTAATTATTCCCCCTTGTCGGAATTCCAACGAACTTCTACATAGGAATTCGCCTCTTTTTCAGCTTCTTAACCTCACATTCCAGGATTTCAATAGTTCTTCATACAATAATAAGCCTTCATATAAATTCCTTCGTTCTAACAGCTCTTGCGATTATCGCCAAACTTCCTTCTCACTTTTGTTGCGATATTTCCTTATTTTTTGATTTTTTTTTTTATTTTTCTTAATTAATTTTTTTGCTAACCTTACTATAAAACTCGGTGTAATCACCATCTTCATATCATAAAACACCGAAATTCTTTCGGTAAGTCTTCATTCTTATGTGATGTACCAATAATTGCGTGGTTAGTAAAAATACTGAGTTTTTTGGACTACTTTTATACATTCCCATTTGCAATGTGCAAATTTCTTCCCAATCGTACCAAAGATAGAAAATGACACAAGACTCGGGAAATACATACTTTACACTTTAAGCAACTAGCAACTGATAAATAGACATAATCTAACAGGATAGGCTAAGGTGTAAAGGTGTAACGAAATAATAGTTGGTGTAAATCCTAAAAGGATTTGGCTCTACGGTTTGTTTCTAGGGTATCTTACTCATAAGATGAGAGTATACAAAGCTTCTTATAAGGTTAACTAACCAGTGTAGTTAGTTAATAAAACAACATGTATAGGCTTTTTGGTTGTAATCCTAAAAATTTACCAATTTAAACAAGTTACTCCATCTAAATCCATAGTACTCATTATTGTGGTCTCGAATAGATATACCAAGCCAAGTTCTAAAGTCTACAACATCACTGGCACACTCAAATTTTGTGTAATTTGGGTAAACATTTAGAAACGGATAAGGTTAAATCCTCACAATATCTAACAAGGGTTATTATGTGCAGGTTATGTATCAAGTAATTTCACAAAAGTATGTTTGAATTTTTTTTTTTTAATTTAAGCATATTTTAAGCATTTTATGTGAAAAATAGGACAAGTAAACATTCTAATTCCCATCCCCCCCCCCCCCCCCCCACTTGAATTTAACAACGTCCTCGTTGTATAGATAAAACATTTAAAACGGGATTTTAAAAAGAATTAGAATAAAACTCCTTGATTTTGCTCGGTAGATTCTCCATGTATATTTAATGAGCAAAAAGCAAGATTGTGTGTGCGAAAGCGGGTCTGAATCCTAGCACGACCAGCACACACAGAATTCTAGAAAATATGCAGTCTACCAAATCTTTTCGTTCAGAAGGTTCTTGTATCAAGCATAAGAAAACAAGTGCAATTTCTTTCTTTTTGTATTCGCTGGTTAGACTCGAAATAAAATCTTAATAACTATACAGGAAGTCGATATGCCGTATCCATACCCCAGGATACGCCGTATTAATACATGTGTCAAATATGATGTATTCATTTAATGAATACGTCGTATAGACTGTGCTGAAAATAAGGACTGGATAACGTCCAAAAGGTTAATATGCCATATCCATGGGGTTTGGATATGCCGTATAGACAGTCTGGGAAGACAAACTCGATAAAAATTGAAAATTACATTCCGGGTTGTCTCTTGGCAAGCACTTTTGTTTTTGTGAGAGTCTTTAAGTTAGACTCCCTTCAGCTTCTCGTTGTGTCATTCTCCAACTCTAAAACCTCATCATCCTCCTTGTCAATGTCACCTCCGTAATATTTCTTCAATCGTTGCCCATTGACTTTGAAGCTAAACCCGTCACTGTCAGTGATTTCTATAGCCCCATGTGGATACACCGTTTTAACAATGTTTGGATCGCTCCATTTCGATTTAAGTTTTCCAGGGTACATCTTCAAATGAGAATTATAAAGTAGCACCTTGTCACCTACCTTTAAATCTTTATCACCATGAAGTCTAGAATCATGCCATTTCTTGGTCCGTTCTTTGTAAGTTCTAGTATTATCATAAGCACCATCTCTCAATTCGGCTAACTCATTAAGCTGCATAAGACGACTTTCGCTAGCAAGCGTTAAATCCATATTACATTGTTTTAATGCCCAATGTACCTTATGCTCGATCTCTACGGGTAAATGGCATGCTTTTCCATAAACTAATCTAAAAGGTGTACACCCTGTCGGTGTTTTGTATGCCGTCCTAAATGCCCACAATGCATCGTTAAGTTTTTCCGACCAACCTTTAGGATTGTACCCCACTGATCTCTCTAGGATGCGCTTAATAGCCCTATTAGTAACTTCAGTTTTTCCATTAGATTGAGGGTGATATGCCGTTGCTAATTTGTGAGTCACACCAATATCTTTGTAAAGCTTTTTCAAGCTGGGAATTACAAAAATGCGTCCCTCTATAACTAATCAAAGCTTTAGGAACTCCAAACCTAGCAAATAAATGTATTAAAAACTTAACCACAACACGCGCGTCATTTGTAAGTAATGCTTGAGCTTCGACCCATTTGGACACATAATCTACAGCTACTAAAATGTATTTTTTACCTCTAGATTGGGGAAATGGTCCCATAAAATCTAATACCCAAACATCAAAGACTTCACATACCTGAATGTTATTTTGAGGCATTTCGTTCCTTGAAGATATGTTTCCTAATCTTTGACATGCATCACATCGTCTTACGTACTCATTAGCATCCTTAAAGACACTAGGCCAATAAAATCTAGACTCGTAAACCTTCTTTGCGGTAATATTAGCACTATGATGCCCCCCTTGTAGGTCCCGAATGACAATGTGCCAGAATTTCAAGGGTTTCACTTCCAGCCACACATCTTCTCATTATATTATCCGTGCACAGTTTAAATGCATAAGGTTCCTCCCAAAAGTAAGTCTTGACTTGCGAAAAAAACCTCTTTCTTTTTTCAAAGGTCCAATTTGGGGGAACAACCTTTCCAACAATATAATTAACGAAATTCACATACCATGGTTCATCGTTATTAGACTTGGATTTTAGGGCCATTAAATGCTCGTCAGAGAATTCATCAGTAATTTCCCTCTCAGTTAACACCTCCATATGCGGATTTTCTAACCTAGATGAGTGATCTGCGGCCAAGTCTTTTGTTTCCTTATGTTTCTCCAATACTTGACAAGGGATAGTGAAACTCCCTGGGTCTTTTTCTTTTAATGGCAGTTCGTTGAGCAAGACAGCTGAGCACCGTTCGTTTATTGTCTCCGTACAAGCTTCTTCAAGTTTGGATTTATTCGTCAGTAAACTCTTCAGATATTTAGCGTATTTTGGTATTTGCACTAGGGCTTCGATAAACGGAATATTAATATCGAGTTGTTTTAGATTCTCCAAAAAATTTTGTTGCAGTGCTTCTTCTTTTTCCTTTCTCACCCGGTTTGGGAAAGGAACAGATGATTGTTGCGGTTTTACCAATGGTTGAGTAGTCCTTTCACGAATACTTGAAGATTTATTTTTCTCACCATCATCATGCGGCTTTTTCTGCACGTCTTGTTCAAATCTAGGAGGTTCATTCTCGTTGATTCCAATTTCATTAATTTTTTTACTACGGGTGGCTTCAGACGTCATCTTTCCTCCCTAGTTGTCACTATTTTGACTTTGTTTTTTGGAATCAAAACATTACTCATAACTTTTGACAATTCGTTTACCTCGATTTTTAGCTCACTCAATAAGTTGCTTCGTGTTTTTAACAAAAGCTCGTTGGTGGTTCTAAATTATTTAATAAATATCTCCATCTCCTCGTGTTCACGTCTACCTTCATCAATGAATTTAGCCAACATTTCTTCTATAGTTAACCTCCTCATAGGGTAATCGAATGGACAAGGAGGCTCCCCGAAAATGGTACCTGAGAAAAAAGACATAGTACGAAGTAAAACTATTCTAGAAAACTAAACTAGAAAGCTAACTAAAATTGCTGCTGTATCAGACAGTCGATACGTCGTATTCAGTAAACTAGATACGCCGTATCTATGTTTGATGTCGAATACGTTGTATTCAAAGAAGATGGATACGCCGTATTCAATAAATAAAAGCAGACAGTAGAAAAACAAAACTAAATTTATACTAAAAAAATTATACTAAAAATACCAATAAAAACAAGAAATTAAACAATCGCACTCCCCGGCAGCGGCGCCAAAAACTTGATGTGTCGTTGTGCGTAGGTATTATTTGTTATCAAGTTTTACTATTTATTTTATGCCGACTATACCTAAAAACAACACTTTAAAGGGCAGTGTACCCGGTCAATTGTAGTTTCGTTGGTAAGTAGGGTGTCGATCACTGAGAGTGGAAGTTAACTTTTAATTCTACTGGTATTTTATTTACCTAGGTTTAGTACTAATCTAACCTAATTATTCTAATTAAATCCAATTAAACCTAAACTAATGCAAAGAGGGGGGGTTTCAGCCTGAGAGACTGGTACGAGTTTAATTATAATTATCCTAAGGTGATGATAAATAATGCACACAAGTGATTAATAAAAGATTGAGAAGCAGTCAAACGTGAGGAAAATGTATTAGCCAGTTTAATCTAATAATATTCCTTGATTGTCTATTCGTGCAATGATTGTATTAATTCGTTGGTGGTATATCATTCCAAAGTTAGGTGGGTCTTCTCCCTAGACTCGAGGTTTGTCGCTAGTTAATCCTGTCACAATTAACCTAAACCCGCATAAAGCTCACACCGTTGATTATAATTTATCTAGGAAACTATATTCATATGTTTCTATCCCGGACTTTTAGCCTACGCCCAAACAACACCGAAGTTGCAGCGCATTAAATATGTAGGACTAGATCTAGTTGAATGATAGGAAAAACACATAATTAAGTACATAAATGGGTACGAAGAGATAAACATAATCAACATGCAACGAATAAAGAACAAACGATATAAAGACAAATCAAAATATTATATTATCATAAACATGGCTAATACCTAAAGGTATTAGCCGATAGTCATTGTAACAATACACGAAATCATAGATGAACGATTAAACATAATGCTAACCGAACGCGTATAGTGGAGTGTAGAGATTACAAGAGTTTTCCCATGGCTTGAACCACTTCACAAGATCTTCTATTCTTCTTCTTTTTTTCCTTGCATACTGTTTCGTCTCCTCCTTTCTTCATGTGACGAATTGTGTGTATATATATATGATTATGAGATTTGTGCTCCACGCCAAAAAAACCTAATAGCCCAAAGGCTTCTTTTCTTTCTGGTCCACGCCAACACTTAAAACCACAAAGGCCCAAAATGGCTTTCTTTTCTTGTTGTCCAAACAAAAGCCATGATTGGCTCCTTCTTTTATTTTTCACTCGTCAAAATCAGCTACCCCAAATATATAGTGGGCTTCCAAATTTCTATCAATTGGGCTAAGACTTTAGTGAGTCAAATTGGGCTAAAAACTTAAAAACCACGAGTTGGCTGCTCCCTCTAGTTAAATCACGAGCTAACTTCACAATTTAGGGTATTTTATCACATAATAATAAAGATATTATTTTTCTCTTTTCGTGGCCTTTTGAATCACCTAAAACGGACCTCGAACGAAGAAGTTATAACTAAAACATCGCGACGTGTCCAAATCTTTCACTATTCGATATTATAATTTAAATCATCATTTAAACTCCAAAATGTGTGGCTTTTCACTAACTTTCACCATATGCTCGATATTTACTGCAATAATAAATATAATCAATTAAGTATTAATTCTTATATAAAAGAATGTAAAACGAGCAATAATGACGGGATAAATGATGCTATAAAATAGACGTTATTTGATATCATCACACTTGCTCGTGGAGCATGCTATGAATGTGGGAGTACCGACCATCTCAAACCGGCATGTCCTAGATTGAATAGAGCACAAGGACCGGGAGGAAACCGTCCAAATCAAGTTGTTGCTAATAACAGGGGTTAGGATCATGGAAACCAAGGGAACCAAGCTAGGGGTAGGGCATTCATGTTGGGAGCAGACAAAGCTCTCCAAGATCCAAACATTGTGACTGGTACGTTTACTTTAAACAATCATTTTACCACTACCTTATTTGACTATAGTGTCGACTATAGCTTTGTTTCCACTACTTTTAAACCTCTGTTAGGCATAGAGCCCAGTGAATTAGGTTTCAGATATGAGATTGAGATAGCTAGCGGCTAGCTAGTAGAGATTGATAAGGTTATTAAGAGTTGTAAACTAGAAATCAAGGGTCATGTCTTTGACATCGATTTGATACCATTCGGGCATGGGAGTTTCGATGTGATTATAGGTATGGATTGGTTGTCTAATCATAAGGCTAAAATAATTTGTCATGAGAAAGTAGTGAGGATACCACTACTAGATGGCAAGGTGCTTAGAGTATTAGGAGAAAGACCGGAAGAGAAGGCAAGACTTTTAATGAGTGCTAAGACTAGAGATAAGAAACAAGAAGAGATGGTTGTGGTTAGAGATTTTCCTGAGGTATTTCTGGATGATTTATCAGGATTGCCACCTCTCTGGGAAATTGAGTTTTGGATTGAGTTAATCCTTAGAGTTGTCCCGATTGCGAAGTCTCCCTGTCGTTTGGCACATTCTGAATTGGAGAAGTTGTCGGGTCAACTCAAGGAACTCTAGGACAAAGGTGTCATTCGACCAAGCTCATCGCCTTGGGGAACACCGATATTGTTTGTGAAAAAGAAGGATGGTTCTTTTAGGATGTGTATTGACTATAGAGAATTGAACAAGTTGACTGTTAAGAATCGTTATCCGCTTCTTAGGATTGATGATCTATTTGACCAACTGCAAGGGTCGCAGTTTTTCTCAAAAATAGATCATAGGTCTGGATACCATCAGCTGAGAGTGCATGTGGATGACATTCCAAAGACTGCGTTTAGAACTCGTTATGGGCATTTTGAGTTCACGGTAATGCCCTCTGGTATGACTAACGCACCAACGGTATTCATGGATTTAATGAACAGAGTTTGTAGGCCTTATCTTGATAAGTTTGTGATAGTGTTTATAGACGATATCTTAATCTACTGTAAGACTCGGGAGGAGCATGTAGAACACAAAAGGTTAGTCTTGGAACTACTCAAGAAGGAGAAAATGTATTCTAAGTTTTTTAAGTGTGAATTCTGGCTAAGAGAAGTGCAGTTTCGTAGGCATGTGATAAATGGTAATGGGATTCATGTAGACCCTAGTAAGATTGAAGCTGGTAAGAATTGGAAAGACCCTAGAACTCCGACCGAGGTTCGTTCGTTCTTAGGATTGGCTGGATATTACCGTAGGTTCATTGAGAACTTTTCTAAGATAGCTAAGTCTCTTACTATCTTGACTTAGAAATGTAAGACTTTCGATTAGGGTGAGGAACAAGATTTGGCATTTCAAACTTTGAAGGATAAATTGTGTAATGCGCCTGTTCTAGCTCTCCCTGATGGACCGAAAGACTTTGTGGTGTATTGTGATGCGTTCGGGTTAGGACTAGGCTGCGTGTTGATGTAGAGAGGTAAAGTGATAGCATATGCGTCTAGGCAGTTGAAGATTCATGAAAAGAATTATACGACCCATGATTTAGAACTGGGAGCAGTTGTGTTTGCCTTTAAGATTTGAAGATGATAAGTGTAAAATACACATATTCGTTTGTATCTAAAATAACCCAATTAAACCCAAAACAGACCAAAAATGGCAAAAATATGCTTGTATTTGTGTTTTGTGTGTGCAGGTACGGAT
>BQNB010020742.1:0-63696 GCA_026074375.1 Tanacetum coccineum | reverse complement strand
AGTTATCTTTTGAATTTCTATTGATAAAAGTCTTTTATAAGTGTTTTAAGCCCTTATTTAAACATATAACCAACCTGTTCTAACTTAAATACAAAGTACTTAAGAAATTTCAAAACTCTTACAAACACCAAAAACAAGAAAAATATATATACTTGAAGAAGCATAGAAGATGGGTCAAATTTGGATGGACTCATGGGTTGAAATATAAATACTTAGACTTAGGGGTTTTTAGGATTAGAATCTAGGTTCCTTTTCATTGGACTTTTTGTAAGTTTTCATTTTTAATTTTTTGCATTTTTTTTATATATTATCGTAGCATTGCTTTTTCAGCTTATTGTTGCTTATTTCCTGTCTAATTTGTGCTTATCTATGCTTAGATATCTGTCTTTGAGACCCTTAGTTTAAGTCTCCAAAAATTAGCTTTAAAAGTCTCTTTTGAAAAATAAAGGGGTGTTTGGGGTAACCATTAAAATGGGTCAAAATGGGATTTGCAATGGGTCAGGTCATTTGGTTTACTTTGTCATCATTTTTAAGTCAGTATTAAGCTGTTTTGAAAAGTTTTTAGAGTTAAAAGTTGGATTTTAAAGATTTAAGTGTTGAAGGTTTAAGTCTGTGAAAATATGCTATCTAGAAACAACTTATATCATAAGCTTTAGATAAAAAGTCTTTAGGTATCACTTTTGTGTCTATTTTGAGTTCAAATAGAAGTGTTAAAAGGGAGTTTAAGACAGCCTTTGGTCTTATGAGTTTTTGGTCAATTCTGTCAAGTTACATCAAATGTGTCAAGCAGCCTTTTTCATGATCATTTTTATGTAAGCTACAGTAGGATTTGGGATTTAATTTTTGGAGCATAAGTAGTTTTTAGGCCATACTTTATCTTTTTGTGCTTATTTCCCATTTTATAGCTTAATTGGTTGCTTATTTTCAAGGCTGCAATTGCACTTTACCATTTTCAAAATCTGCCAAAAAGCTCCCCTAGTGCTAAAGCCATTTTTGACAGCTTCTTTAAGCTGTCCAATTGCTTCCCATTTTCTTTCTAAAAAGCAATTTTAGTGAGCTTATAGGGTGTGCTAAAAGCCCCTATAAGCTCAGCCATTGGGTCCCACTCTAAGGGCTTAAAAATAAGCCTTAAAAGTACCCCAAGGGCCTTTTTGGCCTGCAGCCCAAGCCCTCTTGGCTTATTTGCTTATTAGGGCTTTTCTGTCTATTTTGTTTGCTTAATTTGGGTCATTATGCTTTTTAGGAATAGTTAAGCCATTTAGATTGCTTATTTCATACTGCATTGTGCTTTTTAAGCCTATTATAAGCCCTAGTAGCTTAAAGTTTTTCTCTAGCAGTACAAACCCTTAAGTTTGTACTGCTGAGAGTTTCATCAATTCTTGGCTTATTTGGCTTATTCCAAGGATCCCCCTTTTGTTCCTAATTGTTCATTCAGCTAGTGTGTTAAGCCATTTGAGCTTATTTGCATTTTTCATTCACTTATTTGTTCTTAAAAGCCAAGGAAAATAAGCCATTCTTGTCTTTAGCCTTTTCAAGCTCTGTCAGTTTTAGGAGCTTATTTGAGGGCTTATTTAGGTTTCAAAGCAAAAAGTAAGTGGGGCTTATTGAAGCTTATTGACAACTCACCAAGTAAGTGGGTCCCACTTGGCCTCAAGAACAGCTTAAGGAGCTTAAAATTAAGCCCCAAAAGCTGTCCCAACTGTTTGCAAAACAGTTATAAGCCCTTTGGCTTATTCCATTTTTTTTCCTTGCTTATTTTTGATTTTAAGCTGATCATTTGTGCTTATTAGATTGGCCTTAAGCCATTTTGAGCTTGTCTAGCTTAGTGAAGCTAATTTGAGCTTATTAACTTAAAACTGATAAGCTTTTAGAAAAGTAAAGCCCAAAACAGCAGCTTTAAGCCAATTTTACAGCTTATTTATAAGCTTTTGTAAAAACTTTTAGTTATAAAAATTGCTTATTTATAAGCCCTTTTCAACTTTGTTTAAACAGTTTTCAAAAAATGGGGAAAGTGGGAAGTCAGGGGTGAGCAAGACTCGAACCCCCGACCTCTACCACTCTCAACCCTTTATAAACATCACACACTACCGCTGCGCCCTTGGGTCTTTTTTGTAAGACCTTTGGGCGCTTTGGTATTTAAAGGTGTTGTCACACCCGCCATGGCGGAAACGCGAGGCATAACTTGAAAGATATTAACATAGCACATGGTATATTTATAGAGGAATACTAAATAGTGTAATAAATGCAAAGACACAACGTGTCATGATAACATCCAACAAAAAAAACCAACGACCAAATATGAATGATAAGGATTACCATCCATACAAGTCTTATAATATCAAAACAAAGTCTAGAAATCAAATCAACATATTGCTCAAATAAAACGGCATAGCAAAATCATAGATCTTCAACTTGCATCTTATGGTCTCACTAGCAACTCTCCTAACATTAATTTCGATCACCTGAGTTACCTGAAAACGATGCTAAAACACGTCAACACTAGGTTGGTGAGATGCCATAGGTTTTAGACACCAACCTCAAAACATTTCAAAACAATTCCAACATTACTGTGATAAAGATAAACAGTTGCATGGCATATCATGAACTATCACATACTACAAATCAATCAGCTCAATTCAACACAATTCAAATCAATATAGCTCAAACAAAATAGCTCAACTCAAAAATAGCTCGGCTCAACCCAAGTGGGGAAGGAACGATCCCACGATCCAAGCCAACCCGGCTCCACTTGTCAATTCAATTCAACACATAGCAAGTAATAGCCACACAGCACATGCATTTTTAAGCTCAACCATCAAATATCACAGTAATAAAACATCACATACTCAAGCATCGTTTCCACCCCAATGAAAAATCTTAGAAAAGATAGGGCTATGACACTCACCTGTTTGCGCAGCTACAAGCAATTCAAACTCCTTCCTTAACAACTATACACAATAAAAGCTCATGTTACCATCGGTAAGCTAAACGCTTAATCCAATATAACAACCCTAATGATGGACTAATATCATCTATACTATATGTAAAGACTCTCTACCATCATTTTATACCTTCATTATATCTTTTATTTACTCTTTACTTTTATTTTAAACACTTACAACTTTCTGCTCTAATGCAGAATTTTACACCGACTTGTGCGACCTAAACGCACCACTTAAACACCTAAATAATTCTAACCAAAAATCATACATGTTCCTACATGTGTCTACTGCCTAACATGTGATTCCCAATCATCAATTGCATGTGTAACCTTCTCAAATAAAATCAAACTTTGAAACTGTCCTAATTCGGGTCTGATTGCACACTAAAATGTATGACCCTAAAAAGCATACTTAAGCTTCGAATTGATTAAATTCCTTTGGTGGATATTTAATATACTCATAGGAATTAACTTTTTATTTTTCTACTTTTTATTTTATAAATATACTAATAAAAGAAAATGAAAAAATATTTTTGTATTTTTTTTATATTTAAAAAAGAAGAAAATATTCACAAACGAAAATGATAACTTCACGAAGAAGGGTCTGCAAGATACAACAAACTTCAACTCGATAATCGTACACACCTCCCTGGCAGCGGCGCCAAAAATTGACACGTTCGAAACTACACCTTTTTAAATATATAAATACAATATATAATAAATATATATAATATCAATATATAATAAGGATAAATCTGAAAGTTATCAATGATAAATATTCCAAGAGGTTTTTAAAGAGATATTTACTTTTATCCAAAGCAAAAACCCTAAAAAACATCCCGGGTCGTTTCCCGTCGAGGCGTGAATTTGAGAATCGAGAATCGGTTCTCGATTTATGCTTGAATAATCAAGAGTTTAATTTGATTTTCTATTTCTACAGGAAAAATAATCAAAAGGCAATCTAAACTAAAAACGAAAGCAATTAATGATTTAAACTAGCAACAATAACGGGAATCTTAAAAAAACGCGACTTAAAACCTAGATTATTAAAATTTAATCCTAAATTGATTTTTCAACTTTTTATAAATCCTAAGTGACTAAAATGCAAGAACAAGCAAAGGCAAACCTAAAACGCAAGCATTTAAAGTTAAAACACGAAGAAAACGAGAACGGGATCTAATCCCGTTCTTTAAAAAACCAAATTCTACAAATTTGACCCTACGAAAGAAAAATTAATTTTCTTAAGTCCTAAATGATAAAAGAAAATTAAAAAAAAAGAATTATATTTTTTTGACTTAAAATTTTTTTTTTATGAATTAATAACAGTTTTAATAAGAAAACGTCATTAAAAATACTAAACTAAATAGGAAAAATCTGAAACAATTATGGAAAGTACTTTGAAGTGAGCTAAATCTAAGAAAAATAAATGCTGGAAAATTGGCTTATCGAATAAGCTGGAAATAAGCAAAACGTGGCTATAAGCTTAAAAGACTAAAAGATGTTAAGTAAATAAATTGTGCAACTTAAAACAGATGGCCCTATCTGGTGCTAGTGATAGTGAGTGTGTGTGTTGAGGCTTTGGTATAAAGGGAGAGGTCACAGGTTCGAGTCCTGTGGCCTCTCCTTTTTTAAAAACATTTTTTTAAACTTATAAAATAAGCTGAAATAACAAAGTAAAAAAAAACACTTTTTTATAAAACTTGACAATAAGCTAGGAATAAGCTGATGAAAATGACAGAAGCTAAACGAAACGTAGTTTAGACTATTAGACCTGTTTTTGGCTTTTACTTAACAATCAATAAGATATTAGACAGGGATAAGCTAAAACAGAATTAAACCTAAGCTTAATAAGCACAATGTTCTAGAAATAAGCAAAACAAATAAGCTAGAAAAGAAAGATAAGCACTCAAAAGACAGTGACTTTACTCTTTTCTCTTGACCTAAAGGGGCTTATTTGCAGCTTATCAAAGGCCAAAAAGCAATTTGAAAAGTAGCAAGCTAAAAACATTTTAAGCCTAAGTATCAAAGAACACAAATAAGCTAGAATTAAGAAATTTGGATGACTAAATTAGCTATAAAAACTTAATGCAAAGTGACAGTTACACTAATATTTTTTTCTTTTTCTTTTTTTTAACAAAGAATTGACTAAATGCAGCTAAAAAAATAAGACTAATAAGCTCAAACCTAAAAACAGATTAAGATTATAGTTTACTTAAGCTAACTAAATGATGAAAAAAAAATTAAATAGACTGAAGGAATATACTATTGCTGAAAGAGACTTCAAAGATCTGTACCCGAGTGACTTTGAAGACTTGTACTTGCTATATCTTCAAGGTCACCTGAACCACATACCGTCCAAAGACAAGAAGATCCTTTCTACTGCCGTCAACTTATGGTTAAGGAATTTGCTTATCAGAAAACGGGTAGAAGACTTCTAGCTCGGCATAGAGAGTTACCAGACTCAGCTGAACCTCACCAAACCTCGCTGGGAAGCTACATGTCTCAAGTTCATGCACGACTACAAGATTCTTGATTCCCCAAGAGCCATGGTGTTCAGAGACAAATATGGGATGCAGATGATCATGTGCTTCAATGAAATCTATAAGTTCAGTGATGGAACTCTACAACAGATCGATGAAGCATTAGACTATCGAGTAAAGGAATTCAAGGTTAACAAGGTTAATCCGGGGTTGAATACCAGGTTCTGGACCAAGAATGATGTGATCAAGAGCAAGCAGTTTATGTTTGCTATTCAGAAGAGGCTAAAGCTCAGGCGAATCTTCCAGAACTTGGAAAGCTTTGTTGGTGGACGAATACGAGAAGGAGACTACAGAGTTCTTTAGAGAACCGAATGATCACATCTTCTCTGTATCTTTTAGTAAGTCGTGTGTGGTGTAATTGTAATATATAATTGTTCATATTGTACATTCTTAGTAGTGATTTGTAAGGTGACTCTAACAGACCCCTCAATTTATAGAAGGGGGAGTTAGGAGCTGTGTTCCTCTATCAATAAACATTTAATCGGACCACATTTTCTCCTAAATTTTCTAACATATTTAAATCAATTGAGATCCTAAATCTCAAAAGGTTTGAAATTTTTGATCAGGAGAGAGAATGTGATTTAAATATAAAAATCTGATAAAAAATGTAATCTTTTGAACTCAAGTGTAGGCTCTCCCATATGTGCTAAACCTTTTCGAATATCGATGCACATATTAAGGGGGAGCGAATGGTGTAAGATGGCTATTGTAGAAATACCAAAGATCGACCCTGTAATTATTGTATCGGAGTTATAAGGATGGTAAGGTTAGGTACTCGATCCTACTATCCCGCCAGAGCCAGAGGGATCTACCCAGGGACAATCCACTAGTTAGCGTAGAAGTCCTTAGGTATGATTATAAAAGGAGTAGTGTGAGAATAAGGGAATAGTGCGAACTGAGATGGAGCTAGTACTGGAACATACCCAACAAGGTTCTAGTAATGAAATCTGTTGGAAACACAAAAAGTGTCGGTCACTTCCAAAGTTGTAACAAGTCTTAGCTCGTAGTTAGTATAAGGATTAGATTAGTAATCTAGTCCGGCCCAAGGCCCATGGGTGGCCCAACTCCAGCCCATGGCCGGCCTCTATGTAGTATAAATACACCCTCTCCTAGTCTTGGAGAGGGTTGGTTGTTCCATTTGTTTCACACACATTCATTTATACATCATCCATTTTCCATCATCTTTCTCTCTAACAATCCAACCCACATCTCACTTATTGTTCTTGGTTGATCTTAAGATTACTAGTATTCTTCAATTGGTATCAGAGCCATGGCGTGGTGTGTTTAGATTTTTGTGTTTGATTTGTATTCAAAACCTTTACAAAGAGCAAATTAGTGGTTAAAATTTTTTTTGGCTTAAAAACCTTAAAGTTTTCATTTTTATTGTTCCTATAGGGTTAGTAATACTAGTTGTACAAGAATTTTTGCTAAAAATCATTAAAAATCGTGTCTTTTTGAGTTTTGAAAATTTGGGTTTCGTAATAGTCAGATTCGAACTAGTGGACCGAACAAGGGAATCGAACGAGTCAATCGAACAAGACATTCGAACTAGTGAATCGAACGAGAGGACCGAACGAGCTATTGCATAGTTTGAATCGAACGAGCGACTTCTTGTTTGAATCGAACGAGCGTCTTCATAGTTTGAATCGAACGAGCGACTTCTAGTTAGGATCGAACTAGCTGATCGAACGAAGGATCGAACTAGCGGATCGAACGAAGGTTCGAACTAGCGGATCGAACGAAGGATCGAACTAGCGATCGAACGAGAAGATCGAACTAACGGATCGAACGAGAGGTTCGAACTAGCCGATCGAACAAGAGGATCGAACCAGTGAAAAACAAATTTAGTTTAAACTTAACAAACTCAATTTTAAATTATACGGTTATTTCTTTGACTTGTAAAATCCCGTGAAACAAACACTTGTCTTCCCGGTTTTGTCAAGAATTGTAAAATCCCGTGTAGTTTTAATTCAAGACTCAACAATCACGTATCAAACACAATTTCTTTCTACCACCGACCGATCAAATTGTAATCTTTTGATATCACAATGACGTCTCTTGCTGATAAATCACTTCTCTCTGGAGGAGACAACAAACCACCGATGCTGGAAAAACACTTGTATGATTCATGGAAAAGCAGAATGGAACTTTATATGATGAATAGACCACATGGAAGAATGATACTTGCATCTGTTGAAAAAGGACCACTTGTTTGGCCTTCAATCACTGAGGATGGAGTAACAAGGCTAAAGGAATATGTTGAACTAACTCCAGCTGAAGCCATTCAAGCAGATTGCGACATCAAAGCAATTAACATCATTCTCCAAGGCCTACCAACTGAAATCTATGCTTTAGTGAGTCAACATCGTGTAGCAAAGGATCTTTGGGAGAAAATTAAACTGTTGATGCAAGGAACATCATTAACCAAACAAGAACGTGAGTGCAAGCTGTATGATGAATTTGATAAGTTCACTTACAAGAAAGGAGAGACGTTGCATGAGTACTACTTGAGGTTCACTCTGTTACTCAATGATATGAACATTTACAAGATGCCGTTGGAGCAGTTTCAAGTGAACACCAAGTTCTTAAACACTCTTCCTGATGAATGGAGCAAATTTGTTACTGATGTTAAACTGGTCAAAGACTTGCACATTACAAATGTTGATCAACTTCATGCTCATCTGCAACAACATGAACGACATGCAATTGAAGTTCGTTTGATGCATGAACGCAACCCTGATCCTCTTGCTTTAGTTGCATCTCATCAGTTAACTCAGCCAGCTTATCAATCTCATCTACATCCTCATCAACAGTCTCCATCTCAACAGCACGTTTCACCATATCAGTCTTCACAGTTTGTTACACCTTATCAACATCAACAATACTCAACACCTCTTTCAAGTACTTATCCAACAAATGAGTATCAATCCACCATTCACCACAACGTTTATTCTCAACAACCATCAATCCCACAATTGGAATATGCTCCCACAACCTATCAGCAGCAACAACCTGAGTTTTCCCAACCAGACTCCAGTCTAGTTGTTCCAGTGTTCCAAAAGGGGGATGATCCAATTGACGCAATTAATCACATGATGTCATTCTTAACTGCTGTTGTCACATCCCGGTATCCCACTACGAACAATCAGCTAAGGACTTCGTCAAACCCTCGTCAACAAGCCACCATCTATGATGGAAAAGTGACAGTGCAACCGGTTCAGGGGAGACAAACTACTTATGCTGCTGGAACAACAAGAAAATACACACCTGGTGCAAGTGGTAGCAACACGGGGAAACAAAGGACTGTTATTTGTTACAATTGCAAAGGGGAGGGTCATATTGCCAAACAATGCACAAAGCCCAAGAGGAAAAGGGATGACACATGGTTTAACGATAAAGTGTTGTTGGTCCAAGCTCAAGCCAGTGGTCAAGCTTTAACAGAGGAAGAAATAGTGTTAGATATGAGTAAAAGACTCGGTCACCCCGTATATTTATTATTTATAATAGTTCGTAGTTTAATAGTTTATAGTACGTTTTTCGGTTTTAAGTCGGGTACGAATACCCGGTATATTGTAAGTACTATATAAGCCTCTTCCAACTTTGGAAGAGGCAAGCTAGTCATTATTTCATTTCATAGAAACACATACACTCTCTCTCTCTAGAATCTCTCTCTTGGTGTTCTCTCACTAGAACTAGCTAAACCATCAATCATCACCCTTGTTATGAATAAACATCCTACAATTGTATCAGAGCCCTATGGTGTATTCGTGTTTGATTGTGATGTTATACATCAAATATTTCGTGGCTTATTTTGAAGAAAAAAACCACGCTCACTTTTGAATTTGGGGCTTATTGTTTGTTAATCTTGTCACTAACTTGTTCTACACATAAAAGGTTAGCGAGTGTTACAGAATTTCGTGCTAATACAAGCTCCTAGTTCGAGATATAAGCTTTTAAAGCTTAGTGTTCTTCGTGGAGGGTTTGCTTCATATCGGCCGATTCCGCAAGAGAAATACGAGTTAAGGTGTGTTTAATCGTCATATACACACTTAATATTGTATGTTGTAACCTAGTTTCGTGGCTGGAAAGATCATATGGCTTGATTTTGGTTAATTCGTCCAAGTGTTCTTCGTGGAGGTTTGCTTATTTTATTATTGTTCTTCACGGCGAGTTGACAAGGTTGGGACAAGATCCGGAAATTTAGGAAAAAGTCAAAGGCGAGTTGCCAAAAGTCAAAGGCGAGTTGCTTAATTTTAATAATTATATTCGCGGCGGGTTGGTTAAATTTGGTGGCGAGTTGCTTGTTCACGGCGGTTTGCTAAACGGCGGTTTGCTAAACGGCGGTTTGCTAAACGGCGGTTTGCTAAACGGCGGTTTGCTAAACGGCGAGTTGCTAAACGGCGAGTTGCTAAACGGCGAGTTGCTAAAAAAGGCAGTTAGTTTCAGACTAGGCCGCGGATTTTGGTTATTTAAATATACGGCGAGTTGGCTTGTTAGGCAGCGGTTTGCTCAATCAATAGGAGGCGGTTTGGTTGATTTCAAAGCGGCGGGTTGATAGAAACATATACGCAGCGGTTTGATAGAAACATATCCAGACGACACCCCTTTTAGCGACACTTTTTGGCGAAAAAATTAAGTAATTTGTAATCTTTTTTCTATAGCCTTTTTAACTTATTTTTACATCAAATTCAAATTTTGGTAATAGGGTAAAAATTATTTCGGTCGACACCTTTTTAGCGACACTTTTTGGCGGGAAAAATTAAGTAAAATATAATTTTTTCTTTAGCCTTTTTAGCTCATTTTTACACCAAATTTAGATTTTGGTAATAGGGTAAAATTTATTTTTTATTATCCAACTGGCATTAAATTTCAAACAATCAGACTACAAATATCACAACCAATTATTCATTTACGGTTTTTCTATTGATTTTGTAAAATCCCGGTAAACTTCTTATCGGTTTAAATCTTAGACTTGTAAAATCCCGTGAACGTTAATTGCATTCATGGCAAATCTTTCATCTGAAGATCCAATCTACGATGAAGCCGGGACATCATATGACTCGAATACTCAGTTTGAGGTACAAGATCATGATACCTTTGTAGATCATATGGATGAGTATCATGAAGTACACGAGATGCAAAGCGATGTACAACACAACTACGTTGTTGACTCTGATGCTGACTATACGAGTGATAGTAATATTATTCCGTATGATAAGTATGTGGAAGACAACAAAGAACATGCTGTACAAAGTAATGTGTTTTCTGTACGAAATGATGCATTAATGTCAATTCTCGATGAAATGCATGAACATGGTGTACAAAGTAGGTCAGCAAATAAGCAGGTTAAAGTAGTTAATGACTCAGTGACCTCTGAACTTGCGAGATATAAGGAACTGGTCGGGGAATATGAAAAACGGGCAAAGTTTGAATTAACTGATAGAGAACAAAAAATTGATGAACAAATGAGAATAATCATCTCTGACCGAAATCGAAAAGAAACTTCTTTAAAATCGGAACTTCATTCTGCACAATTGCAACTTCGTTCTACCCTTAACCATCATAAGATAATGAGGGAAGAAGCGATCATTTTGAAAAAGGATTTTAAACAAAAAGAAGACAAATTCCTTGAAGAGTTTTTAGACATTAAAAGGCTAAAAGAAAAGGTTGAAGATAGATTATACAAACAAGATCAATCTGTACAAACGGTTCACATGATATGTAAACCAAAATCATTTTATGATGAAAAGAACAAGGTAGCGATAGGCTACAAAAATCCCTTATGTCTCACCCGTGCAAAGCAAGTTCAACCTGCCCTCTATAATGGTCATGTATTAGTCATGTCCAATCATGCACGCCCTGTTGTACATGACTCAGAGGATACTCGTGAGATATCTGAGATAACTAGGAAAAGAATGCTTGAGAAAATGAAAAGCCCTCTATGTGTGGAAAATAAAATTAGGATTGCCCCCCCAGATTACTCGAAGGAGAACCTTCTTGCAACCTTTGCTCCACAAAGAAATCTGACCCCAGAACAGATATTTTGGTCCATAGATAACAACAACAGGAAAAAGGCTGAGACCTTAGCTCCAAAACCAATTTCAGCATTGACAGTGTATCCACCCAATACTCCTGTCAAGCTTGTCCCCAGAATTCTTCCAACTAAAAGTCAGGTGAAGATTAATCTTTATGTACTCACACAACTTTTTACGGAATTTGACAAAACTTGCAAAACTAGAATCACACCATCAGGTCTTACAGAGGGGGAAAGAGGTTTTGAGCAAACAAAAAGATGTTACCTCACTGAAGTTATTCCATTTTTCAAAACTCTTAAAGAACACTTTGTTGGAGTTCAAAAAGCCCTCTTTAAAGAAGTTAAAGAAATGGAAGAAATTTTTGATCAAATGAATAACGAAGTGGACAAGAATACTGTAGACAAGCAATGTGCTGAAATTGAAAAGAAAAACCTTCTCATTGAAAATGAGAATCTGGATTTTTAATTGCCTTTTTTTCCTTTTTCATGACTCAACTGCTGTATGATGTGGTAAAATCTCGTTGTCTAGATCTTGAGCTGACATGTCTAAAGTTCATGATGAGTCAAAACTTATTTCAAAACTTGAAAGGGAATGCCTAAATTTGCAATTAAAGTATCAACATCTTCAAGAAAGTTTTGATAATAAAAATTCACAAGCATCACAGGAAGCTCCTGATTTTAACTCATTCTTTAAAATCAAGAATCTCGAACATCAGATTAAAGAAAAAGATAACGTGATTCGACACTTGAAAGATCTAGTCGCTAGTGTGAATGACAGAAGTCGTGAGCCTCATAATGATGTAGATGTCACTGCTCTTATTGAACAAAATGATTGCGATAGAGTAGAACTAGAAAAGGTCAAACAACATTACAAGGAATTGTATGACTCAATTAAGATCAATCGTGCTCACACAAGTGAAAAGACATCTACCATGTTGAATGAGATTGAGAGTCTCAAAGCTCAATTGCGAAGCAAAGAGCCTTGTTTAACTAGTGACTTGTCAAACCAAAAGTTTTGCTCCTGGATGTATGCCAATTGACGTTAAACCCATCCCTCATACCCTTAAGAACAATAGGAGTGTCATATAAACCTATATCAGCACTCTTAAGGAAGAGTGTAGAAACGGTCAGGGTGATTTAGAGGAGCTAAATTAGTCAAACCAATGAAAAATTATTTTTCAATTAACTATGCTTGCGATACACTAAGTTATCTCAGAATTGTTAGAATGTGTGATTGGCAAATGCCACCAACAAGTTTCAATGAAAGAGATAACAGGCTCCCTATTCTATGTTACTAGAAAAAAGCATAGTTACGTTTTGTGATAAACTGGAAACTTCTTCTAGTAACGCACAGAAACACAAAGTGCAACAGAGAGGTTCAAAGCGACTAATATACCTGTGCTTCACTATACAGGAGTAAACGATTTCCACTGAAGCTAGCGGGTCAAAGCTAGAAGCAATACAAAGAAAAAATAGGATCCTGCTTGGATAAAGAAAGGAGATAAAAGGAAGTTCTGAAGTACGCCTTAGCGACGCAAATAAGTCAGTTTAGACAAAAGTAATCGAGTTGATTCATAGCATTGCTCTAAGCGTGTTGTAATTAATTCGAATTCTGAATCTGTAAACTCTGCAAGTCATGGAAAGTTGTGTTGTTAATATCTTGAATTTGTGAATGCTTCCCCCCACCGTTAGAATTGTCTTGAATAAAGAGAAACAGATCTGGAAACCAAAAGGCAAACTGTCTGATAAACATTTTAAACAAGACCAAACAGATCTGGAAACCAAAAGGCAAACTGTCTGATAACAGTTTGAACAAGACCAAGCAGATCTGGAAACCAAAAGGCAAACTGTCTGATAACAGTTTGTCCAAGACCCAGCGGGTTTGGAAAGCTACGGGAAAACTATTTGCAGATATTGGTTATCAATGGAGACCCACAGGAAAGAAACTCACCTTAGGAAAACTTGATTGTGGTTCTCAATGGAGACCCACAGGAAAGAAATTTGCCTTAGGGGAAATATGCCAGTTTACTAAGCTTTCTGTGAAATGTTCTACTCTATCTGCTAACCAACAGGTCCCCAACAAAAATTGGGGAACCGAAATTCCAAACTCTCCAAACTCGACTGTTTTCAAATGCAGGTCGTACAGGTCATGCTTTGGTATCTGGACTCAGGCTGCTCAAAACATATGACGGGGGAAATCGTCAAAAGCTCATGAATTTTTGTGCCCCCCCCACCCCCGGAAAAGTTCATCGGGTCAGTCAGATTCGGGAATGATCACTTAGGAGCAATCATGGGTTATGGAGATTACGTTATGGGTGACAGTGTGATATCAAGAGTTTACTACGTGGAGGGACTTGGACACAATCTATTCTCTGTAGGGCAATTTTGTGATTCTGATCTTGAAGTGGCCTTCAGAAAGCATACATGCTTTGTTCGTGATATTAATGGCACAGATATCCTTAAAGGTAGTCGTGGCACCAATTTGTACACGATATCGATTGAATGAAATGTATGAAGTCTCTTTTTTCCCTATTGGATTGCTGTCCAAAGCTTCAAGTCCAAAGCATGGTTGTGGCATCGTCGTTTTAAACCATTTAAACAACGGCACAATAAATTTGATCTTGCTCGAAAAGGACATGGGTTAGAGGACTACAAGATTGAGTTTGAAAAGGATCATCTTGCTCAGCTTCCTGTCAAACTTGAAAATAGCAAGAAGTTCTTCCCATCCGGCCAAAATCTGAAAATACAATTTATGGGAAGTTCTTAATACCTTCACTTGGTATTCTGTGTTGGTCCAATGAGAATCCAGAGTATTAAAAGCGGATGAAATAATTCTTAGTCATCGTGGATGACTATTCAACGATTCACATGGGTTAGTTCTTGAGTTCATAAGGTTTGAAACTCCAGAGTTTTAGAGAGTTCGTCACCAACTTTCTAAAGCCAAATACGGTGGCTCAACAAAAACAGTCAGATTCATCCGCACAGATAACGGAACGTAGAATTTCGTCAACAAAGTTATGTCTGAATACTATCGAAGGTGTGGGGACAAATTTCAATCAAAGTCTGTTCGAGACTCCTCAACAAAACGGAGTTGTTTGAAAGTGTTAAATCGCTTGACACTGAGTGTAAGCAGCACGTACAATGATGATATTCTCGAAAGCTCCCATGTTTCTATGGGCAGAAGCTGTAGCCATGCACTTGTTACACTGAATCAGATCACTAAATTCATACTTCGTCATAAAACAAAACCACCTTATGAGCTTGGTGCATGTTAAAAAGTCTTGATCTTACATTTTTTTTCGAGTATTGGTGCTCTTGTGCTATCCTGCAAATGATAGCGAAAATCTAGGAAAATTTCAATGCTCAAAAGCTGACATTGGGATTTTCGTTGTGGTATGCTCAATAGCAGGAAGGACCTATAGAATCTTACAACAAGAGAACTCGTCAATTAATGGAACAATTCACGGTCTCGTTTCGATGAGTTGCATAAGTCTCAATGGCTCTGTAACGGATCACGTTCAGGGACACAGCTCTTTCATGGATGACCTGGCCAACTCAAAACTGGCTTCGCTCACAACGACGCAAAGAGCTCGGAGATGTTATTTCAAAACCAAATGTTTGTATGAACACCTTTGAACAATCTCGAGTAATGAAACCTTAAAGTACCTTCTGATACCTTAAAATTAACGCTCAAGTTGTTTTGTTGCACACCAGGTACATCTTTGTCTACAACAAATGCTCAGATTGCACCGTCAACAAGTGCTTCATCGTCAACATCCGGTATTCATCTTCCAGTCCAACATCAAGAAATTGCAGAAGAACCCACTCAAGAAGACACCCCAATCATTCACGATGTTCTTCCTCCTCCACATAACCTTGTTACTGGAGATCCAGGTTCGGCACAATCTTCATCTGGAAATGTTTATGCTGAGTGAACCCAACCGAGTTAACTTACCCTCCAGATCATTCTCAGAGATGGACCAAAGATCATCCTCTGGATAAATCGTTGGCAATTCCACTCTCCGTCCTGTATCTAAATCAGGAAAACGTTAGCATCGATGCTTTGTGGTGTTGTTTTCATACTGAACTGTCCAGAGTCGAAACCTAAGTACTTCAAAATGCCGTGATGATAGTAAGACTGTGGTTCAAGCCAGCAAGATGAAAATTCACGAATTTGATCGCTTGAAGTATGGGAATGTTCCCGCCCAATCTATGTTATGGTTATAGCTCTCAAGTGGGATCTACAAGTATAAGCTTGATGAATTTGGTGTATGTATAAAAAACAATGCCTCGGTTAGTTGCAAAGGGATATCGTCAGGAGGAAGGTATTGATTTTGAAGATTCGTTTTCTTGCTTCCAGTGGCACGGGATTAGATTAGAGGCCCTTCAGAATATTCATTGCATATGCCCGATCCAGATTTATGATATCTATCAGAGATGGATGTCAACTGCTTTTATGAAATGGTGATCTTAAGAAGAAGGTCTTTGTACTCGTCAACTGAAGGTTTTGAAGACCAGGATAATCCTAACTCATACGTATATCGCCTGAAGAAGGCTTACTGTATGGGCTTAAGCACGCACCAAGGGCGCGTTGTATGACACACTCTCAAAGTTATGATGGCAAACAATTTCTTCAAGGGTGCCGTGATCCAACGCTATTCTACAGCAAATCATAGGCAAACTCATTACTACATGTTTCTAATATACGTAGATGACATCATTTTTGCTCCACAAATGTGCCTCTACTGCGTTGTGTAACATATTTTCAAAAGAGATGAGCTCCAAATTTCAGATGTCGATGATGGGACAAATGTCATTTTTCTTAGGACTACAAGTTTCTCAAAGTCCCGGAGGCATCTTTATTAACCAAGCAAAATATGCTTCTCGAACATTAAAGAAATATGGAATGGATCTCTCTGGACCCTTGTCGATACACCAATGGTGGATGATTGAAACTGGGACGACGATCTTTCCCCCAATGGGGATTCCAGTTGACCAAACTCATTAGAGGAATGGTTGGCTCCCTAATGTACCTTACATCCAGTAGACCCGACCTTGTATTCGCTGTTTGCATGTGTGCTAGATATCAGGCTAAGCCTACCAAAAAGCACTTTGAAGCTATCAAACCTGTCTTTCGGTACTTGAAAGGAACCATTAAAGGGTCTTGGTCATCCGAAAGACAATGCCATGTCACTAACAGCTTATGCAGATGCGGTCATGCAGGATGTCAAGATTAAGAAGAAGTACGTCGGGGAAGTGCTCTGTTTCTTGGATATAGATTAGTTAGATGGTCATCCAAAAGAAACAACGAAGCACGGCAATTCAAACTACAGAGGTGAATACATTGCCATTTCTGGATGTTGTTGCTCAATCCTTTGGATGCGATCCAGCTCAAAGACTACGGATGTGACTTCTAAAATTCTCCTATGTACTGTGGACATACAAAAAGTGCTTTGCTCTGTGCATGTGAAAAAGTCAGCACTCTCGCTCTAAACACTTGACATTCGGCAACACTTATCCACGAGAGCAGGTGGAAAATAGAGTGGTTGACTCTACTTTGTGGAAACGATATTATCAAATCTTGCAGATATTCTCACAAAGCCTTACCCAGAGAACGGTTCGAATTTCTTCTCCACGCCTTGGCATGAAGACGTTTGACCCCTGGAAAACTCTTCAAACCGCTTCAAGAAGGAGAGGATGAGTAAACCAAATGCCTTTGTGTATCCTTTGTACAAAAAAAAATAATAAAAAAATAAAATAAAATAAAAATAATATATATATATATATTTGTTTAATAAGTCTAATAAAATACTTAGGAAATATTTTAAGTCATTTGGAATTACTAAAAGGCTTGCAATTACTTCAAATTGCAACCCGGTTTAATGTCTGGGCATGGATTACTTTATATCCATGCTTTATGGGAGTAGAAGGGGGAGTAGTTGCAATGGTGATGGGGGAGATGTTGCATGATTTTCATCTCAATCAACGACTACAGCTCTTTCAATAGAAACCGGGTCGTTGTTTGAGGGGGAGAGTGAATGTGAAAACATCTAAGGGGTGATAAAAGACTGTTGGTTGCTATAAAAGTGTAATTATAAGAAGGTTGTAGTATTCTAAGGGGTTAACATTTGAAGGGGAGTTAATTAATTTTAACTCGAAGGTCCAAAGTTATCTATTGTGGTAATGTTTAGGGTGTAAAAAGCATTTGCTCTTTGTTTCCTAGCCTTATTAACCAATAGGGACTAAGTTGGCCAATTGCCTAATCTTAGAAATGCCTTAGAAATACTTAAAACAAGAAAGAAAAGAAGATGGAAACCAAAGGGACTAAATCTGCCAAGTTTGTATCTTGGGTGTATAAAGGGGCGGCGGGTTGCAAATCGGTCAAAATCTTCGAAAAACAGTCAAAGGAAAAAACACACACACACACTCACGCAACCCGCCGCCAAGAAAACTAACTCACAAAAAAAATTCTGCCGATTTTCAAGGGGTGTATTCTCGACAAAGTAATCATAGATCCTTTATCTATAATTTCTGTTATCCTTGTATGTATTTCATTGGAATCGATCGATAATACACATTAAATGGTGTGTAGGAAAAAATAAGATTTTGTGGTATTAGTTTGTTTTTTACTACATTAATGCCTTTGTCAGTGTTATTTAGTGTGCGTTTAGGGTTGGGGTGGTTGGTGATGATGGCTTTGTGGAATTTAGTGTGATTGTTATGGATTGGATTCTTGTCCCAAACGTTTTTTAATTATGTATACGGGCACTTAATTCTGAAAGGAGGGTTGCTGGGGGGGGTGGGATGAGAGGGACGTTTGGGGCGTGGGGGGGGGCGGGGTTGGTTATTGCGTTTTTTTGGTTTTTTAAATAAGGGTAAATATACGTTGTTTGTTTTTGTATTATTTGATGTTAAAGCATATGGTAATATAATTTTACTTTATAATTAATAGCATATGTTCATGATCTTTAGCATTTAGGTATGACATCTAGGAATCTCAGTAGTGATTTAGTATTGATATAGGCGGTTTGCGGGGTTTTTTTGATCTTTAGAAAATGGCTGCCGAAAAAACAAGTAATGGCGGCTGGCAGTGAGTTAGTAGTTGTTGCAAATTTATGTTTGTGATTGGTTTTATTAGGTGGTGGAGTTAAGTGTTGGCATGGTTCATTGGGGTAGGTGGGGGTGGGGGGGGAGTGGGGGTGGGGTTAGTTTGGGGGGACCTTGGTTGGTGGGTGGTTAGTTGCGGTGTTGGGATTTTGGTTTTTGATTGGAGGTGGGTTTGTAGTAAATGTCAGTTGGGATTTTGTTGTGGTTAGGTTTTGTGTTGTTGTTGTCGATGTTTGGTTTGTTGTTTGATTCGATTTTTTTTTGTATTTTATGTATTTTAAATTACTCAACCCGCTGGACTGCTTTAAAGGCGGCCGTTGCCAAATCGGGTTGCTAAAAGCGGAGGGGTGCTCAGTGCCAATCAGAGGGGCACGGGATGGGGGTTTGCCATCAGCGGGTTGCCTAATAAGCGGTGGGGGGGAGGGGGGAAGGAAGAGTGGAGGAGTTCTTTTTCATCGGCGGGGACGTATTAATGTCACTTGGTCTCCGCCCCCGGTTCATCTGTAGCCGTCCACCGTGCGTGTTTGATAGCGGTAGTGGCCCTACAATAAATGCCCGTTAAGGTTGAAAATTACCCAACAACTTTTTGGTCTGACCCGCCCCCCACTCCTCAACAATTCACACCAGTTTATGCAGAGCACAATTCATTCATCAACAGCAGCAACACTCTAGTTAATCCACAAACACACTCAGTTTCCCTCTAACCATTCATATCTCTAGCAGTGACACAGCAATCTCAAGCTGAATTTCCCCAATTGGACTCCAGTCTCGCTGTTCCTATGTTTCAGCAAGGAGAAGATCCGATTGAATGCATCAACAAAGCAATGGCATTTCTGTCTGCTATAGCATCAAGGTTTCCACCATCAAACAATCAACTCAGAACATCGTCTAATCCTAGAAATCAAGCAACCATTCAAGATGGTAGAGTCACTGTTTAACAAGTTCAAGGAAGACAAAATCAGAGTTATGCTGGTACCGAAAATAGAGGAATTGCTACTACTTCAAAGGGAAATGTTGCAGCTGGTCAACCAAGAGTTGTGAAGTGTTATAATTGTCAAAGAGAAGGGCACATGGCGAGACAATGTACTCAGCCAAAAAGGCCAAGGAATGCTGCATGGTTTAAGGAGAAATTGATGTTAGCCGAAGCTCAGGAAGCGGGTCAGATATTGGATGAAGAGCAACTTGCATTTTTAGCAGACCCTAGTATATCAGAAGCTCCAGTTGCTCAGCAGACAATCCCTCAGAATTTAGCTTTTCGGACTGACGACTTGGATGCATATGACTCGGATTGTAATGACGTATCCTCGGCTAAAGCGGTTTTGATGGCAAATCTTTCAAGCTGTGATCCTGAAGTTCCAATTCTTATTCGAATGATATAATTAATCAGGATGTGCAAGAGGCAGTATTCTGAACAAACACATGTTGACGATTTTCAAGATAATGAGATACATAGTGATAGTAATATCATTTCGTATTCTCAATATATGCAAGAGTCACAAGATGCGGTTATTCAGGATACTAATCCTTCTGCACCTAATGATTTATTGGTGCTATCTTTGGTTGAACAAATGACTGATCACGTAGCTCATCTAGATAAGGAAAATCAGACAAATAAAATGGTAAATGAATCATTAACCGCTGATCTTGAGAGGTACAAAGAACGAGTCACCATTTTTGAACAAATACTTAATGTAGATTTGAATAAAAGGGGAAAATTAATAGATTCTTAAATGGATGATTTAATTCGGGATAGAAATGCAAAGCTTGCGGCTTTTCAGCAAGAGATCGATACACTTAAAGAAACTCTTTCTAATAATGTCAAAGAAAATGAGTCTTTATCAAAAACATTAACTGTTTTCAAAACAGAATCTAAAGAAAAAGAGTCTAAGTACATTGACAAGGAATTGTTTTTAGAAAAACAAAATAAAGAACTGGAGAATATTATTTGTAAGATGTATCGAGATGCTACCAAGCAATGCAAGCTAACGAAACCTAATTATTTTTACGACGACACGCACAAACAAGCTCTTGGTTATCAAAAATCCGTTCCATCTTAAAAAAGCTTAGCGATTTAACCACATTATAAGGATGGAAGTGTTATTGCTAAAATAACATGCTGTGATTTTTGTAATGATAGCGGACGAGACATTGATTCTTGGAAGAAGAGAGGCCGATCAAAGTTGATTGATAAACAAAATGATCCAATTTCAATAGAAAAGAAGATTAAGATTTCTCTAATTAACTATTCAAAATTGAATATGATTAAAGAAGATTTTGGAAAATGTTTTGTCACTCAAAAAGAATTGTCTGCAAAACAAGCTTTCTGGTTAAAATATTCGTCCCTTTCTGAAACACCCATTATGTCACATACACCTGTTAGAATCGAAGCTCCTAGTGAACTTCCTAAGGTAAGTTTGGTAAATGAAAGTCTCAAAAAGCTAAAATATCAACTGGCCAATTTTGATAAAGTGGTGAAAAAGAGACTAACATCTAATGCTATTACTACGGGGTCTTGGGGTTTTGAACATACAAAAGAATGTTTTGTAACTGAAATAATTCTGTTTTTAACAGTTTTAAAGACACATTTATTGCGTTGATAAAACTCTTCTAATGAAACTACTGAATTTAACTGTTTTCTATCAAATGGAGGCTGCTGTTGATCAGTGTTTTGTAGACAAAAATGTTTTTGAAATTCAAATCAAACAACTTAGGATTGATAATGATCAACTCTTGAACCAAATCATGTCTCAAGAAATTGTGCATATTGTTGCGAATTCTGTGGATATTCTTGATGTGAAAAAGTCATGTGTGAATAATTGCAATAAGTGTCTAGAACTTGAGACTGAGCTTTTCAAAAGAACGAATTCATTGAAAAAGAAGCTTACGATAGACTTGTCAAAAGTTATTCAAATTTAGAAAAGCATTGCATTTCATTAGAATTAGCAACTCAAGTTAATCAAGAGATTTTTCAAAGGGAAAATTCTGGTGAAAACCTAAATGCTCCTATATTTAATCAATTATTTGAAATAAATGAATTGAAAGCTCAATCACAAGAGAAGGACATAGTCATTAGAAAGTTGAAGGAAATAATTAAATCTTGTGAGATGGAAAAAGATAGTGTGAAAATAAAAAAAGATATTGATGAATTGAAACGAATCAACATGAACTAGAAAATAGTGTGGCCAAATTAATTTCAGAAATGAAAATTGAGAAAGAACAGAGCATTTAAAATCAATTACAAGACCAATTTTAACAAAATTAGAAAGACTCGAGTTTCACTCAAAGAACACTGTTAATCTTTAATTGCTCAAATTAATGCAAAGTCTCTTGAAAATCAGATTTATTGCACAACTTCAAGAAAAGTTTGCTAATGGAATATTGAGAAAAATGAATTAAGGAAACTTAAAGAACAATTATCGATACTGCGTTTCAAACCTAATGCCATATTTCTCAGATATGTTAAGCTTCTACATATAACCTATTTCTCCTTGCTTAAGACCAACAAGATGCTCTGAGGTTTACATGAGAAGACTAGAGAATATACTGAAACTCTTCGTGATTTGTCGAACGTGCTAGACACAGTATCTAGTGGAACCTCTATTAGAAATCTGCTTCTTGTTTAACAAAACATGTTCAAGAATTGTAGACTATGCCTCTCAGACATGCCCTAATTCATCAAAATCTATTGAGAAGTTAGTTACTGTCACACCAATAAACAAGTACAAAAGAGTTAGATTTGATGAACTTGTCACATCTTCAAGCAATATTCCCAAACAAACTGATTCTCTTAAAACCAAAGATTCTAACAAGCATTTGTTGACTTCTACAGGAGTAAAACCTACTACTAGTGCTAGCGAATCAAAGCCTTCAAGAAATATAAAGAACAATTGGATCTCGCGACCACCACGTAGTAATCAAAAGAATAAAGTAGAAGATCACCCTAGGAAAGTTAAAATCTAGTTTGAATAAGACGAATTTTGTTTTCGAACCTATCAGTAATGCACTTTTAAGCTTCATGAGAAATGGCCTAATTTGAATGTGCTATCAGTAACAATTTTGATCGATGCTAATCATGATATTTCATATTAATTTTGTGAATGATAGTGATATGTGCGTTCAAAATCCAAATCTAAAAGCAAAATGAGAAAGCTTAGAAACCTACGTAAAGGTTCATTGATGTCGGAAATAAGTGAAACCAACATGAAGATTTTTTACTATAGTTGGTAACTAGTGCCCTTTAACTAGGATCACTCCCAAGAAAATAGTGCATCTTAAGGAAACCACTCCTAAGTTTGTTGAAACACCAAAACCAGATATTAAAGTCTATAGTAGGAGACCTAAAAAAATAAAATCAGTAGGTTTGAGTAAAAAAGCTAGATTGTAGAATCAAATTTGCTAACAACTAGAACCCACTCATTGTGAGGGATCCAATGCTACTGATGTTCCCATATTCTTCTTTTCTGTCAATGACAGATTGTCCAATCGTCCTACTGGTATCGGGACTCTGATGTTCAAAACATATGACAAGGGAACCGCTCTTAGCTCATGAACATTGTTAGTAAAATTTCTTGAACTTTCCTATCAGAAATGATCAAGTGCTAAGATAATAGGGAAAGGTGACCTATTAGTAGGGGAACGTAAATTCTCTCAAGGGTGTATTATGTTGAAGCTTAGACATAACTTGTTTTCTATTAGATAATTTTATGACGTGGATCTTGAAGTTGCATTTCGGAAAAACACTTGCTTTATTAAGAATTTAGAAGGTGTTGATCTACTTTCAGTCTCCCAAGATACAAAACTTTACACAAATACCACTTGATGTACATGATAAAGAGCTTCTCGAGATCTGTCTTTCTATACTTGGTACTCTTAACAGCTAGCCAAATATGGTCTTGCACGTGGTATTCCAAAGCTTAAAATTTCCAAGTTGCATAGAAAAAGCAAGAAATCTTCTCACAACCCAAGCTGATGACACAACCAAGAGAACATATATCTTTTGTAGATGATCTTTGTGGCCCATGCGTATAAAGACATTAACGGGAAAAAGAATTCTTGGTAATTATTAACAGATTACTCTCGATTTATTGGTTAAATTATAATCAAAGGAATGAAGCTCCTCAAATGCATCAAATATATTCAAGTTCGTTTGAATGCCATTGTCTGTAATGTTAGAACAGATAATGAAACTGAATTTGTCAATCAGACTCTTCGTGCTTATTATGAAAATGTTGGCATTTCGCATCAAACTTCTGTTGCTCGCACTCCTTAACAGAACGACATTGTCAAAAGACGAAACCGAACTCTTGTGGAAGCTGCCCGTACTATGTTGATATTTTCAAAAGCTCATCTGTTTCTATGGGCCAAAGCAATCAACACAGCTTGTTATACCCAAAACCGTTCTCTGATTCATCTTCGATACAACAAAACTCCATATGAGCGGATGCACGACAAAAGCATATTTATCGTTCTTTCAAGTCTGTGTTCACTAAGTTATCCAAACCATGACAGTAAAGACATGGGTAAAACTAAATGCAAAAGCCGATATTGGTATTGTTGTGGATACATGCAAAAAAAAAAGCTTCAAAATCTATAACGAGGAGGACCTGGAAATTTATGGAATCCCATTCAGGGACGTTTCATAGCTAACAGCTGAGGCTTCTGAATAATTCGAGTCAGGACCCGGCTTCAAGTAATAACTCCTCAACATCCGGTTCAGAGACTCCTACCAACATTATTTCCTCAACATCCCTGTAATCCACCCAAATAGAGATGATGTGGATACTTTTTCAACCCTTGTCGACAATACTTCACTCCTCAACTATTCTTGTTCTCTCCTAGTTCCAGTAGCTGCTGCACAAGAGCTTTTGAAATAGCCGATTCCACCTGTGTCTACGTCTATGTGACAAGATGTACCTTCCAATTACTCATCAACACAAGAACAAGAACATTCTACATATTATTTCTCAAGAGTGACGAATCACAAAAACACCACTATTTCATGTATGATCCTCTTCATGACCTCATCATGAAGACTTGACTTCTCAAGGATCGTCATCTAATGTAAGACTATCCCACGCTCCATTTGAACTTATTGGTAGATGGACTAAGGATCATCCAATAGCAAACGTGATCGGTGATCCTTCTCTTTCAGTCTCCACTAGAAAGCAACTCAAAACTAATGCCCATGTGGTTTTACTTGAGGCCGTCTAACTTCAGAAGAACCAAAGAAACTTCAATAAGTAATGACCCGAACATCATGGATCAATGCAATGCGAGAAAAAATTCATGAATTTAAAAAAGACTACAATTTTGAATGTTGCAGTCTAGATAAAGTCATTTGATCAACTTAAATGGATTTAACAGGTCAAGACAGATGAATTTGGCGGGGTACTAAAGAATAAGGACTAGATTAGTTACTCAGGGTTCAGGCAAGAGGAGGGAATTGATTTCGAGGAATCATTTGCACCGGTTGCAAGAATAGAGGCCATACGTATCTTCGTAGCAAATGCAACCAACAAGAATATGACGATCTTCCAAATGGACGTCAAAACAACTTTCTTAAATGGTGAGCTCAAGGAAGAGATCTATGTTTCTCAACCAGAAGGATTTGTTGATCAAGAATACCAATCACATGTGTACAAGCTCAAAAAGGCCCTTTACGATCACAAACAAACACCACGTGCATGATACAACATGATGTCAAGTTTCCTCATTTCACAACATTTCTCCAAATGTGCATTGTACTAACCGAACACCCCTGCTTCACACAGAAAGATAAGGAAACGACTTATGCTGGTACAAATTTTATGTTGACGATAAAATATTAGCATCCACTAATACTGGCTGGGTGTAATGAGTTTGCTATCATGACGACACTAAGATCAAGCTGTCGATGATAGGGGCAATGTCATTCTTTTTAGGAAATACAAATTTCTCATATTCCAAGAGCATCTTCTTAAACCAATCAAATTATGCATGAAATTATAAAAAATATGTTTGCTAACTAGTGACTATGTAGACACACCTATTGTGGAAAAGAAAAACTGATTAAAGATCTACAGGGACTCCAGTTGATGCACCACTTACTGGGGCATGATTGATCCTCATGTAATTCTGACAGACATAACCAACCTATTTATGTATTCTGCTTATGTGCCCGTATCAAGCAAGCAACAAAAAGCACTTAAATGCGATTAAGCGGATCTTTCAATACCTAAAGGGAACCATTAACATGGGACTACTCGAAGGATACCGATATGTCTCTAACAACATATTCAGACGTAGATCACGCGGGGTATCAGGACACTAGACGCAGTACATCAGGAAGCATTCAATTCTTAGGTGATAAACTTGTTAGCTGGTCTTCTAAGAAGCAAAAGAGCACTGCGATTTCAAGTACAGAGGCTGAATATATTGCCTTATCTGGGCGTTGTTCTCAAATCCTATGGATGCGAACTCATAGCAACAAAGTACGGAGTTTTACATTCAAAAATATTTCCCTTTGTACTGGCACAACAAAAGTGCAATTTCTCTATGCTGCAACAATGTTCAACACTCTAGAGCAAAGCACATTGATGTACGCTACCATTTTATAAAGGATCAAGTGGAGAATGGAATAGTGGAACTTTACTTTGTTCGGACGAAATATCAACTGACTGACATCTTCACCAAACCGTTGCCAAGAGAAAGATTCAACTTCTTGATCAAAAAGCTAGGTATGAGAAGTATTATAACAACCCATAATTTTCATCAATGTATTTATCCATCTTAAATATATACCACCCCTTTTATAGGGAAATTTTTGCTTATCCTCATATGCAACTAACTTACATCTCTAGAGTAAACAGCTCACGCAACCAACCTATGCCATTCATCTATGTTAACATCAGTAAACCTTCTAATATGACAAATCTATGTTTCAAATACATTTTACCAAGTATACTATCAATCTAACATACTATTTCCAACGTTATTTCAAAACAAGCATTAAACGTTAAACGTTTATATCAAAACCCTAACTATATGTAATGTATACATATAAAATGAATGTGCAAGCCTTCAAGCATATGTACAAGTGTACAATGCATAAAATTTGAATATCATTTCCCTCCTAAACCCTAGTATAACATTTTAAAGCAAAATGTACAAGTCAATAATGCAAGAAAACCAAATTAGGTCATTTTACCTCCTAAATCACTTTAGTTTCTTACTACTACTTTAGCACAAGGTACAAACACTTAATGAATGACTTCTAAACCCTAAACCTAAATTCTAAATCATCCTAAAACCTTAATCTAAAACCCTAAACCCTAAACGAAACCCTAAATCCCTAATTTTACTTTAAACCTAAAACTAAACCCTAAACCTTAATCCTAAACCTTAAACCTTAATCCTAAACCCTAATCCTAATACTAAAACTTAATCCTAAACCCTAACTACCCTAATACACGTTTTAAAGACTAAAAACCCTAACTTGAAACCCTAAACCACCCGTCACCCTTTTTCTTTCATTTTAACCCATTTTTATAAACAAGCACCTCAAGCTAGCATCTAAGCACCACCATGACCTCACCACCATGTCACTAGGCAGCCTACCAAACACCTTCATCACCACATTGGCCACCAAGTTTGACCTTGTCACCTCCTAGTTACCACCTCCACACCCTTCCACCATTCAAAGCTACACTCCTAGCTCTCCATATTCATCATCTATCATCCCTTAGTCATCTCCCTACAGCCCTTAACCCTTAACCACCAAGAAAACTTGGGCACCAAGTTGGTTTCACCCCTATATAAGCCAAAACATACACACCCTTTCATTTCATCCTTCAAACTCAAACATACACACTCAAATGGAGTTCTAGCCATTCCCTAGCAGTAGTAGAAGATCAAGAGAAGCTCTAAGATCAGAATAGAAGCCAAGAATTAAGAGAATGAAGCCCTTGAAGTCGTTTCTAGGCGTACGAACCCAAAAACCCTCATTCGACCCATTTTAGATCAAGTAAGCTCAAAATCTTGTTTAATAAGCTCATAATCTGTTTTAGAATGTTCATAATACTCTTAAGATCCTATATAAACTCTTGTTAAAGCCTTGAATCTTCAAACCCATGCGTTTTTGGTTAAAACCCTAAAAATGACCCGTTTTGATTTTTTAGCTAACGAATCCTTTTTCTAAACTTTTGTTACGTTAGAACATCTTATTTTAGCTTATTCTAATAAGCTATAACCTGCAAATATCATTTGGAACCCTAAAATAAGCTTGCATGGCTTTTTGGACTTGATTTGTAAATCATTTCCATGCAAGGGGTATATATCATAACTTTCTAAAATTTACAACTAGAGGGGCTGAAAATGTCATTATTCCAAAGTTATAACTATAAGGACCTATCTTGCCAACTTCTAAAGTTAAAGGTTTAATATTTATAAACTTATTATATAAAGGACTAAACTTGTAAAAGTTTATAAACCAAGGGTAAATATTGCCATTTTTGCAAACTTAAAAATATAAAATATAATATTTTTATATAAATTATAAAAATATATATTAATATTATAAGACTCGATTTTATTAAAACCCGACACATCAATCGTTATTAATCATCGATCGACGCATTATAAAACAATTACGTTATATATTTAACGTAATTTATCATCGACTAACTTTTGAAAAAACTTAAAATTTTATCGTATCACGTTACTAGGGAGCTTCACGTGAGGAGTTTCATTTGGGTAAACTAGTCTTAATCTTCTTAAAGCCCTAGCACATAATTCATAACATAAATATGATAAACTTAATATAACCTCTTGTAAGTCAATTACTTACCTTGAATCCAAGCTAGAAATATCAAGGACATCAACATCATCATCATCCAAAGCTTTCCTTCCTAAACCACAATTATAAATATTAAAGGGATATTAATAACATGGATTCACTCAACCCATAACTTACCCAATACCCTTCTTAATCATCATATGATCATATCTTGATCATATGATGAAAAACCCCAATTTCTTACATTCATTTATCAATTAACCTTAACCCAATATCATGAACACTTTAATTATTGTTTTAGGAACACAATTACCCAAAACCCCCCAATTTGAGTAAATGAACCCTAACCCTTAATCTATAATTAACTTACAATTAAGTTACTTACTTGGTGTAGGGTTATCGTTAAAGCTTAACCTTTGAATTAGAACCTTAATCTTGCACCAAATTGATCACCAACAATTCTTCATCTTTTTCCCTCCCTTTTCTTTTCTCCTGGGTCGACACATACCAAACACACATGAAATGTATGGAAGAGTCCAAAGATATTTTAAATATCTCTGGTAGTTAACACTACTTTGCCTATTTGGCAACCATAGTCCCTCAAGTCCCTTTTTTCCATATTTGGCCACACTAAGTTATTTAACTCATTTACCACTTGTCAATTTTAGTCCTTTTTGTCCATTCCTTCCTATAATGTGAGACATTATATTTTCTACTTCCATTTTACATATACATTGACTTATAGCTTGACTATCGGTTTGACTAACCAATCACGTAGCGTCTTTTAATCTTATAAAAGTCACAATCAAACTCATCTTATGGCATTATCGTAATTAAATACTTAAAAACTGGTTTTGGGATGTTACAAATCTATCCCCCTTATTTAGATTTCGTCCCCAAAATCTCTTCATCTAATATTGACCATAACTTGGTCACATTTTACTCCTCATTTCATTTTAGCATTTTCATGCATATACTTAACTAGTTGCATCAACCTATATGGTTTTGCAACCCTAGGTATGATATAATACATCTATTTATCCTTAACTCGTTCTACTTAACATTCATTTCTATCACATTTACGCTTTTCTTATTGACCAACATCATTTAGGTGACATTTATCCTTTTTGATTATCTTATTTTAGTAACTTTTTACCTATATCATTAAGTTCCTATTCATTTCTTTTTTACATTTTCATTAAGAATTACATGTTACTTGAGAAATTTCATTATCTCGGTTTATCATTAGCCAATATTAGTTTACACTTTCTTAATAACCATAGTCATCTTGACATTCCTTTCGTCGATTCTATTATCACACTTTACTTTTATTACTTCATTTTTAATAAATTTTCATCAAGGACTATAAGTCACTTGAAATAATTCAATATTTTATCTTTTCTCTTTCACATTTCATTAGAGTGCTATAAATACTTACCGACCACTATAATCATTACATCATGCCATAACGCATATTATAACCTCAATTCACTTTTCTTTCTTAACCTATATAACTTTAACATCTAAATTATCCCACCCCCCCCCCCCCCCTCCTACTTTCTTTTTAAAGTCTTTACCTAAGGTCGCACTCGAATTCTTATTTTGCCTATCTTATCTCCTAAATCATCTAACTAATTCTAGACTTACATTTTCTACTTCCTTAATTCCTATCATGTCATGCCAAGAACATATAAGCCCACTCATCTATGCAAATAAAGGAATATAAACTTATGGTTCGGTGATTCACAATTTCTTTATTTAAATGAAGAGGCATCTATTTAAATAATAAGATTATAAACCATCCTACTCATACACTTCCGACATAACACTCAAACATTATTAAATCTTCATTACTTTCCATTTATCTCCTTTCAATTATGCATTCAATTTTAATATCATCTTTTATAGTTTTGGATCCAATCTTCTTAACTTGGCTTTCTCCTCGTAAGGAATTCGCCCATTACCAATACCCTTGTGGTATCATTAACATTCTTAGGTTATCCTGAAGGATACCATCACATTAAGCTATCCCGAAGGATACCATCACATTAGGCTATCTCGAAGGATACCATTACATTAGGCTATCCCAAAGGATACCATTATTGGATCCAAGTTAAATTTAAATTTATCATTCTTTATCCTTTTCATCATCTACATACCTTTCTAATCATATACTCTTCATTTATACTTTCATTGCTTTAAGTCATTTTACTTCACACTTTATCTTCTTTCATTTTTTACGCGAGATTCAATGACTCTTGTAATTCTCAATATTACATATACGTTTTCACATTTCATTTATCTTTCTCTCATCAACTCCACTTTGACCTCATGGTTAATTTCATACCAACATTTTCTTTTAATCCATTAAAATTTTCACGTATATTAGCCTCATTCTTTACCATTCATTCATTTAGTTTACTTTAAGATATACTCATTTATTTATTTTACTTATCATACACCTCTTTCATATATCACCAGTTGCTTTCGTTCTTTATTCATTCTTATACGTCTCATATTAATCATATCATACCATTACATAATACTTTATCATGTCCTTTATATTACACGACTTATCATACTTTAACTTTTATTTGTAATTCATATAAGCACTTATACTCAATACAATACTTTTTCATTAAATGACTTTTTCATAATTCAAGCATCTTTACATTACCTAGCTCATACTTACATACTTTCCTTATCACTTGTTAAAATGCAATACTATGCATTTATCTTAGCATCAAGCACTTCTTAACTCATACCACCATATACATCTTACGTTACATATACATATAATTAACATAGCATAGATCTCACATCCATATAACATTTAGACATATAATAGCTTTCATATAGTTACATCATATAATTACATCAACATCTTCAATTATAACTTTTCTAATAAGCGCTTTATCTCATCATTCTATTTGCAATCAAAGTCATATACCCAATGACTACAACACCTCACATAATCATTAATTTGTCTAAGCATCATCATTCTATTTGCATAAACACTTAACTACCTTTTACTAAGGCATTTACATTCTTTGTCACTTAAACTTACGGCATATGCATTTACTAGTGGTCTAAGTTTAGACAACCTATAGTGGAAACCTACTTCTCTTAGACCGAAGCTCTGAGACCAAGTTGAAACGCCCCTTTCCATACTCGATATTGACCCGAAATCGAGAACTTTATGGAAGCATGAGATCGGGAATGACCTTGTGTAATTCCTTAACATACTTTTTAAAATACATTACAATTAGACCTTTGTAAGTTCCATTATCATAAAATATACCCTTTTAACTTTACAATGAAATAAAGAACTCATTTTAACACTTTACGGTTTGGTTTTTACAACAAAAACAAGATTGACAAAAAGAACAAACTTTCTGACCAAAGATTACGGCGTAACCTAAGTGGTTACGGCGTAATCTCACTGCCAATGAAATGTTTACGGCGTAAACAAAAGTTTATGCCACTACAAAAAGTTACCTTTTTCCCAACTTGACTATATTGACCCGAAAACTCATAAAACCTTCCAGAAATCATTATTATCTTATAATACAATATTATCATAATCATATGTGATCTAAATGACCCAAAATCATATTCTTCACGGGGTTACCAAACGCCACATTTTGACCTATTTCTATACACTTGAGTATACAATCAAAACCATTGACTCAAATACCTTCATTACATTATAAGACCAATACAAAAGACATTACCACTTGACGTTTGACACTTAAAAACCATCCATAATACTTTAGGGGTTCAACGTGATGGAGCTCGGCATCTATTCTATGCTCCTAAGTATAAATAATTACTCATACTCCTTACGTCCGCATCTTAGCCTTTAATCCATTGCTTTATGATAGGTGTAAAAATACACATATCCGTTTATGCCTAGAATAGCCCAATTAAACCCAAAACAGACTTAAAATGGCAAAAATATACTTGTTTTTGTGTTTTGTGTGTGCAGGTACGGATATATCAAAAATCACAAGAAAACCGTCAAAAACGGGCAAACATGGACACAAGGAACGGAAGAGCACAAAGGAAGCCAAGGATTCAAAGCCAAAGCCAAGAAAAGTCAACTCTTAGTCAACTCTGGTCAAAAAGTCAAAGTCAACACTAAAAGAAGAATCCAAAATCACAAAATCAATCCCTCAAGTTTTAAAAGTTACACAAATAGTCCCTAATCTACATTGGGCCTAATCTTTCCTTAAACCCTTAATACTACACTTCTTCTTAAAACAAAGACAAGGGTTCATTTTTCCATTCACCCAAACTTACCCCTTTTTACCCCTATAGTCAAAAATGAGCGGGAAAAGGAGTTGGGTACTATTCATCCTTCTTCTTCACAATTTAACCAGGGTAAAACGATGGGGCAAATCACAATTAGAGGGTACAAAGGACAATTCATGGGCTTATGAAAAAAGATGAAAGGGTCAAAAACGACATTCCATGCCATTCTCATTAATTAAATCAAGCTAGATGCCACGTTGAATGAAGAAAACACACTAGAACGATGGGAATTGCACTGGGTATACTCACAGAAGTAACACAAAGTGTCACATCACGGATTGCCACGCTGGCAATCCGTGTGAGATTGAATCTCATCCAACGGCTCAAGATGACTCTCAAATGATTAATGGAATGATTGGCTGAGATTAGAAGGAGCTTGGGATGCAAGGGAAGACTAGAAGCTTCAGCTTGGGTCTATAAATACCCTCACTATCACACACACACAGGGGGGAGGTAGAGTAGCTTTTAGTTTAGCTTAAATTTCGTTCTTTAGCTTAATGTAATTTAGTTTAAATTCCTTGTAATCTCCTTTTTAAATCATGTAATCACGTTTTTTTTAGTTAATGAAATTTATGTTTTGCCTTTAAACAATCTGTCTCAATTACTTACAAAATTTTCAATTAAGTTTAAATCTCTTATACTCTTACTCATAAGCTCTTACAAGCTCATAATAAGCTCAAGAGCTCTCATAAGTCTTTAAGCTTATGATTGAGCTTAACTCAGTTTTAATCATACTTAGATCTAATAAACCAGTTTAAGTTCCTGAACTTATTGGATTTTAGCTTATGGAAGGGGAGTCAATTATGGAAGGACTCACAAGGACCTTTTATGGCTTATTTTAAATAAGCCAGAGCTGTTGATTAAGCTCAATTGAGCCTTAGCTTCTGTTTAGCTGAAGCTGCAGGTTAGTTTTCATTTAACTTCTTTTTGCCCTTCAATTCCTAGTTAAATAAGTGCTTATTAGTGTAAACTGCTTATTTGCTTAATCTATTTGCTTATTAGTGCTTATTTACCTTATTTTTAGCTTATTAAGTGTGTTTGTTTATTTGTTTTTAGCTTAAGTGTTTTAGACTTTAGTATTTCATAACTTGTCCATAAAAACCATAAAAACCAAAAATATAGTAAGCATAGTAATAGATCTTTGATTTCCAGTTAATCCAGTTGTTAGATCATGTTAGTTAAGTTTGTTTTAAGCTAAATACTATCTGGTATCAAAGGTTTTTAAGCTAGAATTCATTTTCAAGCTCTTTCCAAATCTGTCATGGTAGTTAAGGGGTGTTTGGGATAAGCTTGTTTGACCTCCAAAAGTCAACACTAGTTAGTAGTTTCTCTTTGGATAGTTAGAGTTTTATATTTGAGCAAGTTTTAAAAAGAATTTGAGGATTAGCTTTAGCTTAAAATCATAGTTATGGCTTAATTTGTATGTCTCAGCACCAGGGTACTTTTACCCTTTCTTGTTGCTTGTGAAAATTTGATCTAAACCCTCTAAGGCTTAGATCTTGCTTGCTTTAAGTTTTTACACTCCTAGTGAGTGTATTAGGTGCAGAGGTAACCACATTGGTTACCTGCATTTAGGCTTTTGAACTCTTGCCAAGTGCATCAGTACTAACAGCAGTTAGTACTGCTGTCACTTTTAGGTTTAATTTTACCTAGAAAACTTAGGTTTTAGGATCTTAAATTTAAGTTAAATATAGATTAAATATAGCTTAAGTTAAATCAAGTCTTAGTTTTCATTTACTAGCTTATCTACCTAGGTACATTTAGTCTTAAAAAGTCATATAAAAGCCAAAAAGCCAAAAATAAGTAGTTTAGATAATTTTCTTCATTAGAGCTTACCTGAAATCGATGGACAAAGTGAAAGAACTCCAAACATCTTGATGACTGCTTCGAGCCTTGTGTTTATAGATTTTGGAAAAGGATGAAAAACACTTACCATAAGTAGAAATTTTTTTTCTAACAATAACATTACCATGCCATTATTAAGAGCAGCACCATTTGAGGCACTTTATGGTCGAAAGTGCATATCACCTGTTTGCTGGACCGAAGTTGGAGATGTTTAACTTACAGGACAAAAATAATCCATGAAACCACGGAAAAGATAGTTCAAATTCGACAACGCTTGCAAGCTACAAGAGACCAGCAGAGAAGTTATGCCCAAAGTAAGACAAAAGCCATTAAATTTCAAGATGGAGATCGATTATGTAAAAAAGTGTCACCCCATAAAGGTTCATCCTAATTCGGAAAACGAGATACCTTAATCCCTGTACATTGGACCTTTCAAAAGCCCTTTGAACGGATTTGGCCCAGTGGCATATAAACGTTGAGCTTCCTAAAAGCTCAGTATGTCTACAGTACTTTTTCACGTTTCTAATCTAAAGAAATGCTTACTGACAATCCCTTTCATTCCAATGAAAGGAGCTTCGGCTTAGATGACAAACTCAACTTATTTGTTAGAAGAACCAGTGAAGATCAAGGATCGAGATGTCCCACAACTGAAACAAAGTCGTATTCCTATAGTCAAAGTACGATGGAACTCTAAAAGAAGGACCAGAATTTACATGGAAACACGCGAAGATCCAAATCCGTGCCAATTGGATCCACGAACTGTTTTCCAAACTATCACTCCGGCATCCAACTAAATCTCGGGACGAGATTTCTTTTAAGGAGGTAGAGACTATAACAACCCGTAATTATCATCAATGTAATTATCCATCTATTAAATTAGATGCCTGAATATCTATCTATTATACTATATAACCACCTTTTTAACAGGGAAATTTTGCTTTATCTCATGATGCAAACGAAACTTGCATCTCAAAGTAAAAAGATCTCACAGCACCTCCACCAATGCCAACTATATCTATGTTTATATCATGTAAACATCCCTAACAGTGCAAGTCTAATATCTTAAATATCATTTTTTACCAATACATATCAATTTAAGCGTACCATTTACAACGTTTATCAAAACAGACTTTATCCTTTAACATTTATATCAAAACCCTAATTATATGTAATGTATACATATAAAATGAATGTGCAAACCTTCAAGCATATGTACAAGTGTATAATGCACAACATTTGAAATATAATTTCCCTCCAAGTCAATGTATAACTCATTTAAGCTCAATGTACAAGTCAATAATGCAAGAAAATGAAACTAGGTCATTTTACCTCCTAAATCACTTTAGTTCTTAACACCAGACTCTACACAAGGTACAAACACTTAATGCATGACTTCTAAACCCTAAACCTAAACCCTAATTCATCCTAAAACCCTAATCTAAAACCCTAAACCCTAAATGAAACCCTAAAACCCTAATTTCATTTTAAACCTAAAACTAAACCTTAAACCATAAAACTAAACCCTAAACCTTAATCCTAAACCCTAATCTTAATCCTAAACCTTAAACTATCCTAAACCCTAACCCTAGACCTCGAATTAAAACCCTAAACCCGAACCCGAAACCAAAACAACCCGACGACCCTTTTTTTTCAGTTATAACCCATTTAAACTTAAACTAAATACTAAGCCCTCTATGACACACCACTTTGTAAGCTACTTGCTTCCCAAGTACCTTCATCACCACCCTTGCTCCCTAAGTTTGCAAAATCACCTCCTTGCTACACCAACACCACACAACCCTTCCACCTTGCATTTCTAGCTTTCTAAACCTCAAGACTCATCCTATGGCTGCCTTAGTCACCACTTTACATCCCTTGGTCCTTACTTCAAGTCCTAAATTAATTATTTAAATTAAATAAAACTAACTAAGGCTAACTGTTGTTAAAACTAAAGGACTAACAGTGAAAGGACACAAGGACAAACGGGGTAACAGGCTAACTAACCACAGGGACTAACAATGTTAACTGTAAAAGAGAAAGTTACACAATTGGTCCCTAAAGTGGACCCCGATTACAAGGTGGGTCCAACTAGCTTATTATCAAAAAGCCAAAGAAGCAAACTTGTTCAGGGGCTTTAGGAGAACATTTTTCATAAAAGGCACATAAGCTGAATCTCAAAGAATAAGCCAAAAATGTGAGCTTTTGGGGCTGCAAAAGCTAAATAAGCTTTTTAGCTTATTTTTCTTTCTTTTTGGGGTTTAAGGCACAATAAGCTATAAAACTAAGGGAAATAGGCTGCTAGGGAAAAGGGAATCCTAAATAAGCTATGTTTTCTAGAATAAGCCCTAAAATAAGCTGGGCAGTACTTAGGCTATATTAACAGTTTTTTAAAAGAAAACAGAAAAAAGGGAACTTTAAGCTTAAATTAAACTAACCTAGAAAGTTAGATAAGCTATAAGATTTTAGGGATTTATAGGGCAACTAATAAGCTATAAATAAAAGCTAAAAGATCCTAAGGCTTATTATCTAAATAAGCTAGAAAAGTGGGCTGAGTTTAGGTGCTCAGCACCAGGGGAAGTAAGGCAGTGAGCTTAAAGGCTTTTTGGGCTTATGAAATAAACTCTTAAGAGCTTTTTAGCTAAAACAAACCCAAAACAGATTAATAAGTGAGGCAAATGAGCTTATTTTCAAAATTTGAGCCATTAGAGTTAAGAAAAAGCTGCTGATTTTTGGGCTAAAAGTTGAGGGTTTTCAAAGATCATGCAAAGTACCCTTTGACTCATACTTGGTCAAACCAAAGGGACAGAACAAGGAGTTGAGTAAACTGGCTAGAAACAACCACAAAGAGCACAAACTCAATGTGCTTAAGCTGCTTATGCAGCTTGAGCACTTAAGCTCAAGTTGGCTTATTCAAATTTTGACAGAAACCAAAAGAAACTTAAAAACTTATTTTAAAACTAAAGATAGTGATTAAAATGGCCTAATGAAACCCACACACTCAGCCAAAGTTGGCTGAGTGAGCTTGACCCATGCACAACCCCATATGACCCATTTTCATGCTAAACCAAACACCCCCTTAAATATATAAAAAACGTTTTTTTAACTGATTTTAGTGAAAGGAAAGCTGAGATAAGTGATTACAAGTTAGGTTTAATCACTTTAAGACATTCTTATGCAAGTTTAACAGGTTTAAACAGTTAATATGAAGCTTTAAATTTTTAGCAAATGCAATATTTCAAAGAAAACTCTTAACTTTTATTAAATTGAAAGTATTACAACATAAAACTTTTAAATGACTGAATTACACTTTAAATGCTTAAAAGAAAGATTTAGAATTAAAATTAAGCTAAAAACTTTAAAAAAAAAGGTGTGTGTGCTTCGGCTTGGTCTTGGCTCTTTTATACTGGTCCAAAAGAACTCGTGGACGATTTTGTTGTGAGAGTAGGAAGCCTCACACTTAATCCTAGCCCTCTATTGGCTTCTCTTCAATCTCAGCCATGGATGGGGTAACTACGGGGTTGAGTGTTATGTGCCAGGGAGAGAGTTAATAGGGGCAGGGGTAAGGTGGGAAATGAGTGGGGTGGAGCTGGAGAGGTGTTTTTTGGGCCAAAACCGTGGGAAATTGGGGAGGTATTGGTTTTTGGCGGGAGTGGTTTATGCATGGGGGTGGGATTAGCCAGTTTTAAAAGAAAAGAAAGGGGAAGAGGCAAGAATCCCCCCCATCTATCCTTCCTCTTTTCATTTTGTTTTGGCCCTTTTTTTAGTTAAAAAAGGGTCGTGGAAAGTTGGTCATTTAGGCCCCTCTGGTTTTATAATCAAAAAAGAGTAAAAAAGGGTTTTGGCAATTAACAATAATGGTCCCTGCTTTTCATAACTAAAAGAAGTTGAAAGAATGGCAAAAACAGTCCTTAGTGTTTTTTATTAAAAAACCATTTTCCTTCTAAAATAACTTTTAAACTTGGCACTTTTTTTTTATTTTTTTGGCCCCTTTTTTTTCTTATTTTTTTCCTTTTTTTAATTATAAAACAAGTTTTAAAATTTACATTTTTGGTCTCTTGAGTTTTTATAAACAAAGTATGTTTTGGGTATTTGGCTTGTTTTGGCTTGGTTTGTGTTTGGGCTTGTATTGGCCCAATAAGGTTTAGGGTTGGTTATATGGCTTTTCAGCCCAATAAGTTTAAGGTAGTGGGTTTTTTTAGTGTGTACAATGGCTTTGAGATTTGGCGGTAACTGGGCCTAGTATTTGGGCCTTCAAAGTCTTCACAGTCTTTGTCAATTGCACACACTGGGCGTTTTGTAATTGATTTGAGGGCCCATTTTGGTCCTTCACAAAATAATACTTATTGGGCTTTCCCCCCCGGCCCATCAGATGGGTTAAGATTGCATTTCAATAGTATTCTTCAGTTCCGGCTTCCGGTTATGACTGCTGATTCTATCTGTATTGACTCTGACTTTGACCATTTTTGACTTTGGCCTATGATTTTGCATAGTCTTCTCCATTCATGCTCAGTTTTGTCATTTGGCTTGGTTTTCTGTCTTTTTGATGATATCCACTTCCTGCACAATACAAATGCAAAACAAACATATATTTGGCAGTTTTTGTCTGTTTTTGGTCATTTAAGCTCGTTTTTAGAGGTAGAAGATATGTGTAATTAAGCACTTATCAAGCACACTGTAAGTTCTTATTTATTTCCTTTGTCTTTAAATTTCTAGTTTATTTTGCTTAAGTTACTTATCTAGTTGCTTATTAGTTGCTTATCTATAAGTTTTTTATGCTTGTTAAGTAGCTTTCATTATCTATTTTTGATTTTTATAGAATAGAAATTAGATTTCTCATATTTGCTCTTTAAATCTGTCATAAAATCAACAAAACCAAATTTTTTTTAGCATAACCTTTAGATCTTAGCTTATAGCTTAATTGTTGTTAAAACAAGTTTATTAAGTCTATTATAAGCTAGTTGTCATCTGGTCTTTAAGTTTGTTTCATTAAGTTTCTTAATCACTAGCTTAAATAAATGTTCATAAGTCTAAAGGAGTGTTTGGATTAGTGTTGTTTGACCCTTAAAAGTCAAACTGAGTTGAGTTCATTGTTTGAGTCATTTTTAAAATCACTTTAAATCAGTAGTGAAAGAGATTTTAGAGGTTAGATTTAAAAATCTAGAAAGTTTAAGCTTAATTTCTTTGTTCCTACACTAGGGGAGTTTTTCCCTTTTTCTTTGATTGTTAAAATTTGATCCAAGCCTTCCTAGGTTTGGATTTTGTTTGCTAGGTGTTCTTAGACACTCAATAGGAGTGTATAGTGCAGAGGTAACCTTTTAGGTCACCTGCATTGTTGTTTTGACCATTTGGCAAATTGCATCAGCAGTAGTAAAAACAGCAGTTACTACTGCTGCCTTTTCATTTGAATTTAAGCTAGATTAATTAGGTTTTAGGTTTTAAAATTGAATAAGCTTTTAGTTTAGATATAGGATAAGATATTTTAAAACTTGTTTTTCATTTCTAGCTTATTTCCTAGGGTAAAATAGCTCTTAAAATTCATAAAAATCTCAAAAAAGCCAAAAATAGTAGCATATAGAACTTAGCTTTTAAATTTTGATTTCTAGCTTCTAATGTTTGTTTTTATGATTTGGACTAATAGTTTATAAGTAGGTTGTTAAGTTTTTAAAAGCTCAATTCCTGTATTAGCTTATTGAGCAATTTAGCTTATCTAGTTTTTAAGCCTAAAGTTTTAGTTTCTGAGTTTGCTCTTTTGATCATTAGATTTAGAGATCTTTAAGTGTTTTTAGTTAAGTTAGCTTTTCATAATTAACTTTTACACATCTTAAGCTTTCTAGAATAGCTTTTAGTTTCAAAATTGAGCTTAATTTGAGTAGTGTGCAACCCTTTGAATGAAGAGTAGCTTTTTAGCTCTTACAAGCGTAGTTCCTGAAATAGTTTCTTCATAAGCTCTTTAAGAGCTTATTTTTGAGTTTAAGCTTATAGTTGCTTTTATTAAAGTTCCTCAAAAAGTTGTCCTCTACAACTTTTCTTCTTTAAGTTTTTTATAAAAACTAAAAAAAAGGAAATGGAAGTCGGGGGTGAGCAAGACTCGAACCCCCGACCTGAACACCTCAACCTTTTATAAACACCACACACCCACTCCTTACCGTTGTGCCCTTGGGTCTTTTTCATAAGACCCTTGCACACTTTATCTTTTATACTCATTTGAGCCATTTTAGCCTAATAAGCTGTTAAAGCTTATTTCATAGCTTATTTGATAAGCTGTGATCTTGGGCTTATTTTTCCTAGGATTTAATTAGTTTTAGCTATTTTTTGTAATTTTTATATTTCGTTTAGTATTTTTAAACATTTGTTTTCAGTTAAAACGTTAAAAAATCATAAAAAATAAAAAAATAATCAAAAAAATATAAATCTTTTTTAGAAAATTTTCTTTTGTCATAAAGTTCATAGGAAAATTAGTTTTGCTTTCGTAGAGTCTAATTTGCAAAATTTCGTTTTCTAAAGAACGGGATTCGTTCTTGTTTTCGTTTTTCGTGTCTTAACGCTCATTTCAATTTCGTTTTTGTTCTAGTTTTCTTTAAACTTACTCTTTAGTCAAATAGAGTCCATTTTAAAAGAAAATTTTAAGTTAGGTTTATTTTTAGCAAATTAGGGTTTTTGACCTTCATTTAAGGGTCTCGTTTTGTGTTTGATTTCCCGTTATTTGTTTTCATGCTTAATTGTTAGAGCTTGTTAATTTTAATTGCTAAAAGTAGTTAATCAAATCAACTATTGTTTCCCATTCAAATCATTGTCCGAACAACAAACGTGGTTTCAATTTTCACAAATCGTTGGGGAAAACGACCCGGGGAATCATACTTCCCGGTTAATATACGTATTATACTATATATATATTTGTGCAGAGTTTCCTTTTTACCTTTTTTCCTCAAGGGTAAATTGGTAATTTTCCATAGTATTATATACTATATATTTTACGTGTATCAAATTTTTGGCGCCGTTGCCGGGGATTTGTGATTACGATTCTCTCGTTTGAAGTTTGTTGATCGTGTTTTGAAGAACCTTTCATTTTCGAAAGTTACGCTTTTAAGAAAATCAAAAATAAAAAATATAAAAAAATAAAAAGTAAAAAAAATAATTTTCTTTTCTTTTTAGTATAAATAGAAGATTAAAAACAAAAAATACAAAAAATATTTTCTCTTTCAATTTAAAAAATAAACAAAGTTGGTAAAAGAACACCAACAAATAATACATTTAATTGAGGTATTATCCATTAATAAGTTCCCAACTCGAATCAAAGATTTCAAAACTTACCATTTGTGTCATTTACGAAATACGGCTCACCTTAAAAAGTAAAATTTTTAAGAGCTACCGTGAAGTAAATTTGATTATTTCGTTTAAGTTGTCTATCTCGTTATCCGTTAATTTAGTTTGTTTCTTAAAAAAAATAATAATAAAAAAAAAATTAAAATTTTTTATTTTAAATTTACTTTTTCTACTTTATGCATGCGCATTCGTTCTCAAACCCGCAACCGTAACTGTCAACAACAAAGCCAACCGGCTGTTGTTCAACCATTTCATTTAGAAGAACCTTTTGTCAACCCTCCATTAGTTTCGATGGCTGATAACCGGACTATGGCACAAATGCTCCAAGCACCCACCGAGGGGTATGAGGATGCAATTGTAATTCCCGAAATCAACGCTAACTTTGAGTTAAAGCATGGTTTGATCAATCTTGTTCAAAACAAACAGTTTTTTGGACATGATAAAGAGGATCCACATGCTCACATTCGTTATTTTAATAAGATCACTTCAACAATGAGATTCCCGGACGTCCCGAGCACGTCAATTAAGCTTATGCTTTTTCCATTTTCTCTTAAAGGTTCAGCCTAGATTTGGCTAGAAAAAGAACCTCCTTGATCAATTTTGACATGGGATGATCTTGTCTCAAAATTCATTAATCAATTATTTCCTCCTTCAAAAACGACAAATCTTCGTAACGAAATCACGAGATTTCAACAAAGATTTGACGAATCATTTTATGAGGCTTGGGATCGATTTAATGACCTTCTTCGAGCATGCCCACATCACGGATTTTTAGAATTACATCAGTTTGATACGTTTTACAATGCTTTGAATGCTAATGATCAAGATTCGTTGAATTCTACTATGGGTGGAAACTTTTTGGATAAGATGCCTCGTGAATGCATGAGAATTATCAAGAGTAAATCCAAGGTTCATAATTCACGAAACAAGGCAGTCGTTGCCAAAGTGAGTTCAAATTCATCTACCCCAGGAATTTCACCAGATGTTGCTGCTCTTACAACCGAAGTCTCTAAACTTAAGAATTTGATGAAGACTATGCTTATCGACAAACAAAAAGCCCAAGCTCCCGCAACCGTAACAGCTTTCGTGCAGATGTTGTGTCACTTGTGTATGTGCTCATATCGTTATAAAAAAGCTGTCCAGCCACCGATGGCAACGTTTATCAAGACAACATTCAAGAGTACGTTTCACAAGCTACTGCAGCTAACTTTAATCAAGGAAGTACCAATTCCAGACCTCCGATGGTTTCAAACCAAATCTGACCTCCTAGTTTTCCTCCGATTCAAAACAATCAAAACCGTTTCAATCCAAATCAAGGAAATAACTTCAACCAAAATCGAGGAACCAATTTCAATCAAAACCGTGGAAGTAACTTTAACCAAGGACAAGTTAACCAACCTCTGACGATTCAACCACTAGTTTATCAAGCTCCTCCTCAATAAATGCAAGGCGTTTCAAAGAACGATTTTGAGAACTATGTCAAGGCTAATGATGTTGTATTACAGAATATGCAAAATCAAGGCCAAGGTTTACAAAACCAAATGACAAATTTAACGGAAATGCTTTCTAAGTTCATAACTTCCAACACCGCTTCGTCTTCGAATTTAGGAACTCTTCCAAGTCAAACCGTAACTAACCCTCGTGAGCATGTTAATGCTATCACCACACGAAGTGGTAAAACTTGTGAAGGACCTTCGACTCCTCTTGTTCCTACACCCGTTGTTTCTACTCCTCTTAAGGAACCCGAACAAAACCCGAAGACGTCAATGGACAAAGTACAAAAACCAAGTTCAGAAAATACCGCACAAGTCCCACCTCCAGAGGATCATGATTTCATTTTTATTGAAATTCCAAAACCAAAGGCTAAGAAAACTGTTCAAGAGCCTAATTCTCCAGAGCCTAATTCATATTAGCCTAAACTTCCATACCCCGAGAGGATGAAAGTAAGAGAGAGAGATACACCCAGTGCTCAGCAGAGCAGGTTTATGAAGTTGTTTAAACAACTCCGTTTAGAAATTGGTTTAAAAGACGCTCTTATTGAAATGCCGAAATTCAATAAATGGTTATGCAATTTATTGAGAAACAAAGATAAACTTGAGGAAATCGCCATCACAACCGTAAATGCTGAATGTTCTGCCATCATCTTGAACAAAGTTCCCAAGAAACTCAAAGATCCCGGAAAATTTCTTATTCCGTGTGCTCTACAAGAACTTGATAGGACTAATGCTTTAGCCGATTCTGGAGCTAGCATAAATCTTTTGCCTCATTATATCTACAAGCAACTTGGGCTTAGAGCTTTGAAGCCCACCTGAATGACACTCGAGCTTGCTAACCGTTCCGTTACGCACCCAATGGGTATAGCCGAGGATGTTGTAGTTAGAGTTGATGGTTTCACTTTTCTTGCTGATTTTGTTGTGGTTAATTTTGAACCAGACCCGAGAGTGCCTATTATTTTAGGGAGACCTTTCCTTCACACTGCAAAAGCTCTCATTGATCTATATGAGGAAAAATTAACATTAAGAGTAGGAAGTGATGAACTTGTTTTTTATGCTAAAAAATATGAGAAAAAGCAAGAATAAGCAATTTGCTCATGCTATTTCTGTCATTGATTTTTCGAAAGATGAGCCATTTAGTGACAGTACCACTAATCATTTTGATGTTCTTCCTCCTAGTTCTTCTCCGGTGAAGACTAGTGAAATTCTTGAGGAGTTCGCCGATGAACTCACCCGGGTAATGATGATTCGACTCTTAAGAAGGACTTGCATGAAGAGAATTTTCAAGATCACTCAAATCCTCTTTTTGAATTCGATGACAATTTCAAATCTAGCACCATAAATCCTCTTTTTGATGAAATGGAAGAAGATGTCGAGATCAAAAATTTCAACGTTTTTGATAAGCCAGTTTTACTCAACATACCTTTATCCGATAAGGTTGAGTGTTTCACTCCAGAAGATGATAATGATGAGATCGATGCTTTTCTAACTATGGAAATTTCTTCTAATTTTGAGGAAGGTTATTTCGATTCAGAAGGAGACGTAACTTTTCTTGATAATCTGCTTAGTGATGATGCTTCCCATAATCTCGCTTCCGAAGAGATTTCTGATCATGAACCAGAACAAAATGAATCCTCAATTACTTTTTCTCCAAGGAGTGATCCTCTTCACCATGAGTTCGCCGGTGAACCTTTAACACTTCCTTCGAGGAATGATCGTGAGTTTGGGGAATATCTTAGTCTTATGACAGTGCTTTGTGAGATTTCAACTTCCCAGTCACAGGAAAATGTTCATGCTAATCAAAGTTCAGTTATCGAGTCTCTTCCCGTATCTCCTATCCCCGTTGAGGATAGTGAGCCCACTCAAGAAGAGATCGATATTTTCCTTGTTCCAGATGATTTAATTCCACCAGGTGTTGAGAATGATGATTCCGAAGATGAAGATAATGAGTTACCTAACCTTGACCATCAAGACAACCCGTCATCTCCTCGTCCTCCACCGGAACCACCGGATGTTGAGAAATGTTTTGAACCCGAAGCGGGTATTTTGATAATCAAAGTGTTTAAGGGTGTTTCTAAACCACATGATTTTATGACCAATATTTTACCCACCCTTCCCACCCTTGTTTCTGATTTGACCTTCATTCTCTTTCTTTCTTCATTTCTCTCCTTCGGGAGTGAAGACACCATTTTTGACCCCGGCATCATCACCTTTCCATTTTCTTATCTAGATCCGGTGGCATTTTCAATGGAAGTTTCTTGTGTTGCTCTCCCTAAGGACAACTAAATTCAGGGATCGAGTCGAGCTTGTGACTCGGTGACCAAAAACAAGCCGCTTCGTGGGAGTTCACCCCATGCTTATCCTTTTCTATTTTTCTTTCTATTTTTAATGTGTTGTGATGTGTTGTGGCTATCCTCTTCCGGTTTCTTGTTGTTTGTTGTTTGTTGTGATTTTTGCAGGATTGACCCAACAATTTCTGAAGACTCTCGTGTCCGGTGTTGTATCCCGTTTCACTCGAGCTTCCTATCCTTTGTTTGAAATTAGTTTGGGGAGATCCGATATCCTTTCATCTTATCGATTCACGTTTATCTTTGCATAATTCATAAACGGCTTAGATTTACGTAGAGACCCGCCTTTAAACATTGAGGACAATGTTTCGTTTTAGTTTGGGGAGGGAATCTATCGATTTGATGTTACCTGCTTATTGTTTTGTTCTCACGTACCCGTTTTCCCACAAAAATAGCAAAAAATTTAAATTTTTAAGATCTTATTTGTAGTAAAAAAATGAAAAAATAAAAAATATTAGTAAAAAAAATAAGTGTTAAGACACGAATGTAGGTTTTCCGTTGGTAAGAATAAAAAGTAATTTTTGACCCGATCGAACGTGTAGAGTTCTAGCTTTCTCCCTTAACAATTAATGATGATAGTTTATGCTAGTCTCATGTAGACTTTAAACATGCTAGACTTGAATCGTTAGTAAATGAAGACTTGTGCTAATCTCAAGTAGATTTTAAATATGCCGAGTTGGATTTTATATAGGCTAAGTATTTGCGAATTTCTTTATTAGAGATTTTAAATTGCAAAGAATAAGAGATGATAGTGTTGATTACGAATTAGGATGCTAAACAAAGTTTATTTGGAAAACTTAAAGGCTTATAAGAATAACTTGTGGTTTTTCTTCCCCGAAGTTCTTAAAATGATTAATTATACGTGTTTCTCTTAATTTTACAATTAGAGTTTTACTCTTAAAAAGTCTAGATCAACATATTTTGAGAAAAAGCTTTATCGGATGATGAAGTTCAACATCATTGTAAATAGAATTTTAGTTCAAGTTTATACATTTGGTTTTCTAAAAAGAAATTTTTCTATTGGCAAATAATATGTTGAATATAATTTAAAAAAGGTAGTTGGTAAATAAAAAGGATTGCCAAAGTTTATAATCCTTAAATGTAATAATAATAACAAACTCATCGCCAATAAAGTACATGGGCATTTGTCGGTTCGCTCCCGATGTGACATCGAAAGAAAGGGTGGAGGATGTATATTTAGGGTCGGTATCATAATAAGTACACGGACTCTTGTCGGAGGCGTGGCCGATGTGTCGTCGAAAGAAAAGTGATACCGATTCCTAGCCTAATAATGTAAATAGTAATAATAATGTTGCAAGTTAGAAAATAAATAGTAAAAGTTTCATTCTCTAAAACCAAAGTATTCTTTTGAACCAAAAATTTGCAAAAGTCTACAAGGCTTTTTCATCGGAAGTTCATGCGTCTCGATTATTATTCTCCGGATGGGGTGTCAAAAGCCTTAGCACTTACCCGATGACGGTGGGATGCTAGAGAAGAAAGTCATTAATGGGACAAGTGAACCAACGATGTCTTAGCTAAGGAGGTTTTTGTTTGCTTTGAGTTGTGATCTTACTAAGTGATTAACATATTAGCCCAAAAGGCCCATGTGTAAAGCTTAGTCGGATTTCAACTATCTAAATTTGTGGATTTAATGGTTTAAATTAATTTGAGCACACACACTTAAATATATGATTTATGTCGGGAAGAGAAATTCACAAGTTGTAATTATAAGTAGTCTTAGCATCTTAGCTCGTACTTAACAGTGATCTTATTTTTAAGCTTAGTTTGGGAAAAGTGAAAAATCAGGGATGACAAAGTTATCTTTTAGACACTTAATTGTGCTTTTTGTTCCATGATCCTAAAAATTACCACAAGGTAATGAAAACAATACATTATGTCAACACAAGAATAAGTTGTAGTTAGGTAGTTAATTATTAAGAAAAATCATAAAAAAAAAATCTTTGAAAATGGGAATTCAGGTGTTTTATAACTTGTGATCTCTTAGCTCTCTTAACAAAAATCTTTGCTACTTTTCAAAAGTTTAGTTTGGGGAAGTTTTGAGATATTTGGTTATATGGCATGTAATATTGCGTGAGGACACGCAATCGTTTAGTTTGGGGAATTGATTGTAAGTTTTACGTACCTATAAAATATATAATAATAATACTACTTAGGTAAATTCCAACTATTCACCTTTAACCAAGGTAAAAAGTTAAGACTTACAAAAATAATATAATATATATAATATACGTATGTTTAACCGGGCAAGTATGCTCACCCGGGTCGTTTTCCCCAATGACTAGTGCAATTGAAACCACGTTTTAAGTTCGGATCCTGATTTGAATAAGCAAGTTGATGATTTGTTAATCTAGAAAAAATTATACTAAAGAGATAAAATGATAAGACACTTCATAAAAATAAAAACCTTAAATTTTTTTTTAATTAAAGTCTAATTAAACTAATTTAAAAATTAAACCTAATTACTAATTTAAAACTATTAAACTTAATTAAAACTTAACAAAGGACTAATGGTGCAAATATCTAACAAACTAACGGAGGGACTAATCTGAAAAGCAATTAAAATCGAAAAGTTACACTTTCTACCCTAAGAATCTATCCCGATAACAAACTAAGACCCGAATTAAGGTGAAATTTGAAAAGTGCTTATAATGAAAAACTCAAAGAAGCAAAGTTGTAAAAGAAGCTAGGGGGAACAAGATTAATAAAGGCTACTTGGGCTGAAACTCACAAATAAGCTCACAAAGAGCTTATCTTTAAGCTGTTACAGAAAGGAGGGTTTATCCCTTGGTTTTAGAAAATAAGCTATAAAAAACTCAAAACTAGATCAAAATGAAAAAGGAAAGAAGTCCTAAAGAGCTTAAGATGTGCTTAATCTAAGAATGCAAAGAAATCAAAGCTTAAACTACTCTTATGCTACTGAAATTGATCAAGAAGTAAGCAAACTCAGGAAATAAGCAAAGTAACACAGAATCCAAATAAGCTAAAAAAACCTTAATAAGCTAAACTAGACTTTGAAACTTTAAGGACTTATCAAACTACTTATTATCCAACAAATTAAACTATAAAATCTAGACTTAAAAGCTGAATTATCAAATTTAGACTTTACTTAAGTTCCTACTGTTTTTGGAATTTTCAGGTTTTTTAAGACTTTTTACAGCAAAATAAGCTAAGACAGTAAGCTAGAAAGCAAAATTTAAGACTTAAACTAAATTAAGCTATATGAAAACTTAAATCCTACTGAATTTTATAAGCTAAATCCTAAAATTACTGATCTAAATTAAACTGAGAACACAGCAGTACTAACTGAGGTTAGTACTGCTAGTGTGAAAATTCAGCAGTTTTTTGAGAATTCTGCTGATGCAATTTGACTTTCGAAAACGTAATGAGTAATGAAATAAGCTAGAAAACTGAAACTAAAAACTTAATAAGCTATAACTAAAACTTAATTCCTACTTAATTTTGAAAAGCTAAAATTTATACTAACAGTACTAACTTGTGAAGGCAGTACTAACTTTTTAGTTAGTACTGGTAGTGTAAAGGGTCAGCAGTACTAACTTAGGTTAGTACTGCTAGTGTAACTTGACTTTTGAAAACAAAAATAAGCAATGAAATAAGCTAAATAATGAAAACTAAAACTAAATTCATAATAAGCTATAGCTAAACTTAAAACTACTGAATTAGCTAAAATCTAAACTAACAGTATTAACTTGTGAAAGCAGTACTAACTGGGGAGTTAGTACTGGTAGTGTAAAAGGGTCAGCAGTACTAACTTAGGTTAGTACTGCTAGTGCAATTTTGAGACTGCACTAAACCAAACACCCCTTTACCATTTTGACAGGATTTAGAAAAGCTTTTTAAGAGAAATTTGATGCACAAAAACTAATACCAGATAAAAACTAGCTTAAAACAAACTTAATAATCATGATTAAACAACTGAATAAGTAAGATCTTAAGATTTTAACTAATTAAACTAATGTTTTTGGATTTTATGAGTTTTTATAACAGAAATTATCAACTAATGATCTATAACTATTGAAGTAAAAACAGATGAAAACAAATAACTAAATAGCACTAGAAGAGAAATTTGAACACTAACAAGCAAAGAGATTAAGCAAATAAACAGATCTAAACATAGCAAGCAATAATATCATTATTTAAAACTAGAATTTTAGGAAAATGAAAGAGAAACTTACAAACTCCTCTAGCTGAACAAGAGGACCAATAAAGGCAGCTACAAGCTCCTTAGCTTATTAATAAGCTAAGGTATAAGTCCTTGGGATCTCTTCCAAAGTAAGATCCCCTTCCAAAAGCTTGGATACAATAAGATCCATATGAGAGCTTAATTTAGAGTAGATTGCTTATTTGATTATCTGTTTTTAGCTGTCAATTTAGCTTATTGTCATTTTCATTAAGTTTTAAAATCCAAAAAAATAGAGTAGACAGCCTTTTTCAATAGCCTTTTCTTTAAGCAAAAGAATTTCAAAATGATTTTAAAAAGCTTTTTTTAAGAAGTATTTAAGGTAAGCTTTAAGTAGGTGTAGAGCTTATTTGCATAAGTATCCGTTTGTGAGCTTAAACATAAGCTCAACAGTCCCCTCAGGGACTGTTTGGTAAACAGTTAGCACTTAAGAGCTTATTTAGTTTTCTAGATTATGGTTTGCTTATTTCTAGTTCAAATTAGCTTATTAGGGTAGGTTTAGTTTAGGGTTAGCTTATTTAGTTCTAGTTTTAGCTTATTCAGTTTTCTAGCTTATTTAGTTTAAGAAAAAGCCCAAATTTAGGCTAAGTCTTAACTGTCAACCTTTAGGCTTATTTTCTAGCTTATTAAATGCTTATAAAAAATAGTTGCCTTTATAAAAAGTGCTTATTCATAGCTTATCTATAACTTTGCTTTTATAAGTTTTGCAAAAAAAAATGAAAAAGGGAAACCAAGGAGGTTAGGGGTGAGTCGGGCTCGAACCCCCGACCTCGACCTAGTCTCAACCCTTTCACACACATACTCTTACCGCTATGCCCTTGGGACTTTTCTGTTAGTCCCTCACACCATTAATCTTTTATACTCATTTTGGCCTTATAAGCCAAATAAGCTGTCAAGCTTATTTCGTGGCTTATTTTATAAGCTACGACTTCGGGCTTATTTTTCCTAGGATTCATATAGCATAAGCTATTTTTTTTTATCTTTTTTCTAGAATTTATACTATTAGTTTTTTTAGTAGTTTTAAATCTTTATTTTCTTAAAAACTTAAAAAACAAAAAAAATAGAAATTAATTAGAAAAAATAAAATCTTTTTTATAAAACTTTCTTTTATCATAAAGTTTGTAGAATTTTAAAAATAGTTAAAAATAGTTTTCTGAGTTTTTATGTTATTTTAGACTTTTATAAGTTTAAAAATCATTTTTCTAAATTTTTAAGACTTAATTTGCTATTTTTTAGGTTTTAATTAGATTAAAATAGTTTTTAATTCATAATAATTTCAAAAATAATCAAAAAAATGTTTTTCTTTTTCTTAAAATTTTCTTTTGTCCTATTTTAGGTTTAGAAATTTAGTTTACATTTTTAGGAGTTAAATTTAGTATATTTGCTTATTTGTCGCTTTTAATTGTTCATTTTAATTGTTACTTTTAATTAGTAGTTATAGAAACTCAAAAATATTTTTTCTCTCATTCAAATCACAATCCAAGCTAAAGCAAGGTTTCAATTTCACAAGTCGTTGGGGAAACGACCCGGGTGATCATACTTCCTGGTTAAATATACGTATTATATTATATATATATATCTTTTAGAGTGAATTTTCCTTAGGGAATTTTCTTAATTGCTCTTGTGGTATTATATCGTATATTTTATAGTGTATTTTATTGTGTATCATGCACCAACTAAAATTAGTAGGAACTGGTTTTCCTGATCGTCTATAGGTATTTTTCGTGTCCATATTATCTGTAAGAATATGTACATTAAATATAGAGAAAAGTGATCTTACAGCTGATCCGCCAACATGCTCTCCGAGCAATTTTGAAAAAGACCAGTTATCCATACCCGAAGAATACCTGTGTATTTTTGCAACGTAAGTTGAAAAAAATTATAAAGATAATTAAATTTGATTTTATGTTAATTAGTTGTACCTTATCAACCTCACAGTTCCATCTTACAGTTCGTTGCTGTGAAACCTGATTGTTTTGTTATATTTGGTTTATGTGTTTAGTCAAACATGAGTCAAATTTATCAATGCATGGTGTGTTCATGTGTCGAGGATAAAGCATACATTGAAAGGTCGCAGTATAAACTTTGGAATGGACTCGTGACACACAGTCCAGACTACAGTTTACGGGATTACGCCAGAGAGAGTGAACTAATGCATAAAAATAGATAGCATTAGTATAAATGTGTGAATCAAATTTCCGTTCTAAAAAGTATATAAAAGGTACCTGTTTGAAGGCTTGCAAACCCTAAACATGTTCAATGATGTCCCTCTCCTCTTTTGTGGTACGATATGGGTCGATGTAATCCTTGCTTATTATTTACATCTACATGTCCTTTATTTCAATAATTGAATTCTTAGTGATGATGAAGATTTAATAATGCTGAAATATATTGGTTTTCACATTCATGTTCTCAAATATTAGACACAAACTAAAGCAATATATTTTTCAAAAAGATTACATCCTCCTGGTTCTATTCGTGGTAACGCTGAGTTCTGTCTTGGTAAGAAACCAACTCAAATTTCAACTTTGACTTCCCTAAAGAAGACATAAAATCTGTCTTTCAAAATCTCGACGACTGAACCATACAACTGATTAAAGTAATCCATATCTCTTTGATTTGCCATGTAACCATACAACTGTCATCTTTTACATATAAATATGAGGAAATATCCGATCTTTCCTGGTGACATATTTGAAGAATTCATACCTTGCTCCTCTTTAACTTCACACTAAAACTCTTTAATCAACCTAAAAAAGTATCAATCAGATGGTGCAAGTTCCTTTGAATATAGATGGAAAAAAAACAGGGTTCATACTATGTACCTGTGATTTATGGATCTTTGGTCTTGGGTGAAGTTAAAGTGTCCATATAATCAGAATCATGAGTACCACACCCAAATTGAAATGTTGTAATTATCATTGGGTACGGGAAAACTTTGAGAACCTGTTACAAAATAAAATTAGTCATCGTAGGCAAATTGAATGTAACCGACTAAACCTAGGCTGTAAAGTTTAACTATACAAATTCAATAACAAATATGCAATTAAATATTCCAAGATAGACGTTAAATATTTACATTCATGCAAACAAATATGCATGGTATTTTATAATTCAAGAATAAGATTACCTATGTCTAAAACCTAGTCTCAAATATCTACACTTATAATTAAAACAATATCTTAATTAATTGAATAAAATTATAAGTGTTTTTTAGTCTCTCGTTTTCATTTTAACCCGACCTCTCCACTTTGTTTCGTCTCTGATAATCTATCAAAGGTTTTTTTTGATCTAGTTGATTGTGTGAACATAATTTATTCTACTTAATTGTTATATTTTTTTGTATTTCGCAATTGTTTAATTTAGTTACTTGTTTTTTAGGTTAATTTTTACGATTAGTTGTCGTGGATGATATTTATAGATGTTTAATCTAATGTTAATGCTATTGCATGTCCTAATGAAACATCCAATTTTCTGTTAAGGGTAGTGATATGTACACGGAACCTTTTTATTTGCACACAGAAATTTGAATGGAAATGACATTTGTACCCCTGCCTAATTTCACTCGCTTTTCTACACTGGTCTTCTTTTTAAACTATCAGGCTCCCTCAGCCCTCATCAACTTTTTGTTTAATCTTCTATCTGCGCACATCATCAATTTTTATAGTGAAATTCTTTTATATACCCAGTTAACAGATGAACAATTTCATGTGTAAAAGAACCACCTGGGTTAATTCAAATTAAATGAATCTGGTGGTGCTCATTCCACCTTACATATGACATTTTGATGAATATTGATTCAACCATTACGCTCAAGAGCACTCTTTTTTGTCTGTCAGGTAGATTGCAAAGTTTTGAACTTTGAGAATAGAGTAATATGGGAACATAAAATCTATTCTACGATGTGAAACTTTTGACATAATTTTGAAGGAATGTTTGTAGGGTTAATATAAGACGTACTACGACTCTTGACAAAATATTCGGCGAACTTGGTTTTCATTGAGATTTAAGAAACAAATTGATGAAATAACATTTCGTTTAGTCAAAAAGTTAAATCGTGTCATCTATGATTCCGATGTATGTTACAATGACTATCGGCTAATACATTTAGGTATTATCCATGATTATGATAATAAATTGTTTTGATTTGTCTTTATATCGATGGGTTCTTTATTCAATGCATGAATGTTATTTTATCACTTCAATACCCGTTTTATGTGCTTAATAATGTATTTTATCCTATCAGTTCAACAAGAATCTAGTCCTACATATTGATGCGCTGCAACTTCGTTGTTGTTTGGGTAAAAGGCTAAGAGTCCCGGATAGAAACATACAGCTCTTATACATATAGCTAAAATAATAAGGATCACCAATAGAAAACCCTGTTTGATCTAATGTTAAGTGATAGGTAACTAAGCCGGTGATTAAGGATACACATATCTTCCTGATTCCATATGGATAGTTCAGTGGGTTTGGACTACAAGAGAGATGAATTACCATTAAGCATAAGTTTGGTATAAAGCCATCTATGAGCTAGGGATTCAATATAACCACCAAATATAGTTTTTCCTAAATAAATTATAATCAACATGTGAGTCATAATGCTGGTTTAGGTTAATTGGGACAGAAGTAAACTACGATAAACCTCGAGTCTAAGGAGAAGATCAACCTAAACTAATTGGAATGATATACATGAACGAATTAATACAATCATTGCACGAATATACCATACCAAGCATATTAATATATTAAACTGGCTAAATACTTTTTCCCTAAGATTTGACCTCTTCCCTGTCTTTTGTTAATCACGATGTGTGGTTAATTAGTGCCATCACCTTAGATATTGAGAACTAAAACTCGTACAGTCTCTCAGGCGTGAAAACCCTGGCATTGCGGTTAGTTTAGGTTTAATTAGAATAATTAGGTTAGATTAGTATCGAAACTAGATAGATAAAATACCAGTATAATTAAGAGTTAACTTTCACTCTCAGTGATCGACACCCTACTTACTACGAAACTTCATCTGACCGGGTACACTGCCTGTTAAAGTGTTGTTTTTAAGTATAGTCGGCATAAAATAAATAGTAAAACATGATACATAAATAACACATACATAACGACACATCAAAGATAAAAGATATATTTTCCTCGAAACCTTTTCTTAAATATTTAATATTTATAATCGTTGTGTCGATTTTATTTGAAGAAATAAAGGAGTGATTCTCAGAAAGATTAAGTGTCAAGGTAAAAGCAATGGTCATCGGTACATATTAAAAATAACGAGACATTGTAATAACCCCGTAACCAGATAATAAAACAAAAATAATAATATAATAATTATATCTAAATTTAAAATATTGAAATACTTTATATATATATCTATTTAAAGATATAGCATATAATTTGGTAATCCCCTAACAAAAATACGGAAAATGAGAAAATATATATCACGGCTTTCGAGTTCAAGCTCATTTTCTATTATCTTTAGATTTCCGCGAAGTAATTTGGTACGACTGTATCTATATAAGAAAACACGATTGAGGTGTTTGAGCATATTGTATAGATGTCTCACTAATAAACCCAAGTGTATTGTTTTGAGTCGTTAATGAGTGAATTACCACACGACCATAATAAATAGAAAAAGGTTTGATAAAGAGGATATAGGACTTGGTAATGAGATGACAGATTTTTGTAATAAGTTAACGGTGTGATATAACGAGTTTGGAATGTATAAGTAAGGTTGAAAATTGTGGGATTTTGGGATAAAATCAGGAATTGTGTGGGGAGTAAAGACGAATACTTTTACAATAAGATAAATTTGTACGAGTAATAATAAAGTGAGTAAAAATTAGTCCGTATGTTCAGGTAACCAATGTGCCTTTGCGGTCAATTGTATAGTGCGTTGCCTGTAATTGAATTAGGTAGCTATTTGCGTTTTGATTGCTGATTAGGTGAGGTTCTCGTATCCCCAATATAAACTAACTGACATTTCTGTAGGGTATAAATGAGTACTCAAATAAAGATTTAGAAATTTTTTTGAATTGAACTGTGGTGAAATTGTTTTGTAAATAGGGACAAAGATATGTGCTTATGACTGCCATGTGATATTGATGTGTATGTCAAGAATGTTAATCTGATGGGTACGCTACACAGTAATTGTGTGATTAATATGATCGAATGTGGCACGACCAACCAAGTTTTGTGTGTGGTCCCTGCCCAATTATAAGTGATCCGCTGGTAGCCCTTGTAGGATCGTAAGTGACATAAGGTGACTATGATTAGCGGGGATGCTATGGTTTGTTTGCATATATATTCACTGTCATATAGCATTATTGTCCACTGTTTGAAATATTGGCACAACTTTTGGTTTTAAGGTCAAACCTACGAGCTCACCAACATTATTGTTGACGTTTTCGAGTATCATTTTCAGGTGTGTCAATCAAAGGTATGTGAATGGTATTGGAAGAGCAAGGATGTAACCCAAGGGGACTGGGTCAAGATGGTTTTAATTGTTTTATTTTGTCAAGTTTTAACTTGTAAAATTTATGTAAATCCAAGTTTCATTATTGTAAATTGTAAAGTGTATGATCTTGTATCTTGTGTGATGAACGGTATCGTCGCATCCTGTGTTTCCGCCACTGACGGGGTGTGACAAATAGAAGTAACTATGTTTTCCTTTTCGCACAAAAGATTCTAGGGTAAAAGCCATTTATTACCAACCTACTTTCTCATTTGTGCCGAAATGACTAACGTAAATTTTTTGTCCTCACTACACCCACGTACTTTTAAATTTCGAACGATATCACCAATATGACCCTAAAAATGAATATATTACTCTTTTTTGTGTTCTTGAGTGGATGTAGGGAACAAGGGTAATATAGTCATTTTTAGGGTCATATTGGTGATATCTTTCAACATTATAAAGTACGTGGGTGTAGTGAGGACAAAAAAAAGTATGTTGGTAATAAATGACTTTTACCCAAGATTCTATCTCATATTCAAACAAAACCATTGCCCAATTCAATTATGTCAAAAATTTGATGGGTTTAGAGCAAACATAACAGTCTGTGTGATCACTAAACATAAACAATTTTATTTGCCAAGTAATCATACCAAATGCTTTGTTAACTTTAAATCCGTCAACTTTCTAAGGGAATCAAATTTCGAAATGGGCATATTTTTATTTTAAATTGAGGGACTATGACTTTTTCTCAACATAGTGTTCTATCTCATATTCAACAAACTCATTGCTTAATTCGATTCCATCAAAAAGTCGATGGATTTAGAGCAAAGAGAACATCTGGTTTGATAATTAAAAACAAATAATTTTGTTTGTAAAGTGATCATACCAAGTGTTGTCTTAGCTTTGAATCCATCAAGTTTTAGATAGAATCGAATTGCGGAATGGGCATACTTTGATATCAAATTGAAGTAACTTTTCTATTCTCTCATTTTGACGGATTCTATCTCATATTTTAAGCAAACCCATTGCTCAATTCGATTACATCAAAAAGTTAATGGATTTAGAGCAAAAAGAAAACTTTTTTATCACTAAACGCAAACAATTTTGCATGTCAAGTGATGATACCAAATGTTGTCTTAGCTTCAAATCCATCAAGATTTTAATGGAATCATATTGAGGAATAAGCCAATTTTAATATCAAATAAAAGTAAATATGTTTTTCTTTTTGCATAAGTGATTCTATCTCATATACAAAGTGTTGACTTAGCTTTGAATCCGTCAATTTTATAAGGGAGTCAAATTTCATAATAGCCATATTTTGATATGAAATAGAAGGAAATCTGCCTTTTTTCTTGACACAATATTCTATCTCATATACAAACACACTTATTGCTCAATTCGATTCCATCAAAAAGTTTATGGATACATAGAAAAGAGTAGGGGTGTTAACGAGTCGAGCTTTTAACGAGCTACTCGAGCTCGAGCTCGAACCTACAAATTGTCAAGCTCGAGCTGAGCTCGAACAAAAGATCATGCTCGTTTAGATAAACGAGCCAGGATTTTAAAAGGCAACATTCAGCTCAGCTCGTTTAGTTACTCGAGCCGATCGAGCTTGTCGAGCTTAACGAGTCGAACGAGCTAATCGAGCCAAACATCTAACTTTTTTTCAAACCCTTTTTCTACATTTTTAATGAGTATTGATATTTAAATTTAATTCAAAATAATAACTATTAAAATTTCAAACTTTATAAGCATCTCATTAGATACTCTATAAAAGCTATATTAATCTTACTATTTTAGATTTGCTTTTATATCTCTTTTCTTTCTTTTAACTTGTGTACATCTTTCTATGTGGGTTGCATTCTAGTTTATAATTTTGTATGTTCCATTTAACACTAAAAAATATACATAAAATAAACTTAAGAATGAAATGAACTTAAAAATATAAATCACCCAACGATGTATTTTTATAAGATGATCATAACACATCTAAATCGATATATAGTGTTACTTAATTTTGATGTCCGGTGTATATAGTTTATCGAGAATAAGAGCTATTACGAGGTAAGATATATGAAATAACTTGACACTTTATAGTATAGGTTTTGTTAACAAATTTAGAGTAAACTTACGAAAGCATATGCATAGAGACGAAACATTACATAATACTAAAAGGATAATAATTGATGTTTAACAATATCATAGGTTTAAATTAATTTTTTTTTAAATAATCTTCATGGTTTGATCATTATTTAATTGGAGAATCCTAATAATACTATTTATGAAATGAAGTCAATATACACTGGAGTATGAACATGTACATGTTTGATATAATGGTATATATGTTATATATTAAATACGTCGAACATCAAACCGATTGATCTATTGAATTGATAGTTCAGCCAGTCCAATCGATTGGCCTAATCCAAAAACCTCTAGTTTTACACAATTTTCAATAGTTTCATCTAGTATATATAAGATATGTTATATACAAAAGTGTGAAACCGCTTATATATAAAACGTGAAAATATCAACGGGATTTTCTAGCGACAAACATATATAGATGTGATATTGTGGTTAAGTGTTTCATGTACCATTTATACATAAACTATGAAAGTATCAAAACGCAAATGCAAAAGGTTTCAAAGAAAAATTCTTAAAATGTATCAAAGAACATACAAAAAAATTAGTGAAACAGAAAATAAAACATCACATCAATTATGAGATAACTAACAATTCACGTTAAGAATTCCTCTTGCTCCATTTAAAGAAATGTTCCCTTTCAAACTAAAGAGAAAACAATTTCCTGTGCGCCTTAGCTTTGTGATAACTATCAGTAAAGCTCAAGGCGAAACAATTCCAAATGTGGGTGTTTATTTGTTAGACTCTGTTTTCTCGCATAGCCAACTTTATGTTGCATTGTCTACATGGATATCATGTAGAACTACAAAGATATTAGTGAAGCCAGTCAAAGAGTTTAGTTAAGGAGTCTACACCTCAAATGTCGTGTACCAAGAAGTTTTACGTGATGAATAACATGCATTGTTAAGTTAACTCATAATTGATATAAATGTTTTATTTTCAGTTTCACTAAATGTTTTTATATTTTCTTTGATATATTTTAAGAATTTTTCTTTGAGTTGGATTATCGCATATTACAATCTTTTGCAATTATACTTGATATTTTCACATTTTATGTATAAAAGTTACACGAAACACTTAACCACAATATCATAACTATATCTATGTGTCGTTAAAAAAATCAGTTGATATGCATACGTACTCGCATAGTTTTAGTGATGTGTGGAATACAAAATGTACCAATCAATATGGACAGTTTTTCTACAGACTAATTGACCGTTTGGATCTCAAATAAGCCTTGGTCTATCAATTTGTATCTGTTTTTAAACTAAAAAAGGTTTCTATCTGTACATATTAAAAAGTAGATTGATTAAATAATCAACTGGTAGTATACAATTATTTTATGAATCGATTAAAATTTTAAAATAACATGGTTGCATGAATTACAAGTATCTCGATAATAAAAGTTGTCATTTACAAGTATTCATAGATCAAACGTAAGGTGTAATAAGAGGTATTAAGAAGTATTTTAGACAAAGTACATTACTTAGTTTTAAGAGGTTTTAAGTTCCAGAATTCTTCATACACTTTTTATAAGTAGTAGAGATAATAATATGATGATATTTTTTCTTTGCTAACTAGAAATACTTAGACAAAAAATAAAAATTAACTTTGAAATATCAAAAGAACAAGAGAGGTTAAACTATAAGAGGGACATGACTAGTAGATTTATCTCACGTTGCTTGAAGAGGAAAACTTTCTAAGAGATAAAACTCTATATAAGCAAAGCCCTCACCCTATTTTGAAACTTAGTTAGCTTTAGATGCTATTAAGCATTACGCTTATAAGTTACATAAGTTGTGTGTTACTAAATAAGCTTTGTTGGGCTTATAAGCTACATAAATTTAGTCTGAGCATTAAAACAATTTTTATAATTGTAAAAGAGCTTTCGAGCTCAAGCTTGAGTTAATAAGGGTAGGTCTTGATATTTAGTCCCACCCATGACTTTTACCGCTTCAGGTGAAATAGGAGGACCGAGAAAGTACAGGCGGGTTGAGGGTATAACATACTGCCCCATTAGATGTCACTGCTGGACCTGAACCACTAACAACTAACAAGCCGTTCTAAAAAAAAGCTTAGTAAACTCGTATCGGAAAGCGATCCTACAAGTTTACGTTCGATTCTATGATCCCACTTACGATCCCACCTCATATGCGATCCTACCACGATTCTACACGTTTTTTGTTGGTAAACACGTAGGATCGTACAATAAGAGGGACATGACTAGTAGATTCTACACGTTTTTTCTTTGCTAACTAGAAATACTTAGACAAAAAATAAAAATTAACTTTGAAATATCAAAAGAACAAGAGAGGTTAAACTATAAGAGGGACATGACTAGTAGATTTATCCCACGTTGCTTGAAGAGGAAAACTTTCAAGAGATAAAACTCTATATAAGCAAAGCCCTCACCCTATTTTGAAACTTAGTTAGCTTTAGATGCTATTAAGCATTAAGCTTATAAGTTACATAAATTGTGTGTTACTAAACAAGCTTTGTTGAGCTTATAAGCTACATAAATTTAGTCTGAGCATTAAAACAATTTTTATAATTGTAAAAGAGCTTTCGAGCTCAAGCTTGAGTTAATAAACGAGCATGTGATGCTAGATCTTTTATACGAGTATCTTATGCTTGAAAGTTAGTTTTTTTTAGGATTATGAAAAAAAGTTTAGAATCTTAAACGAGCTTCGAGCTCAAGCTCGAACAACAAAAAAATATCTGAGTTCGAGCTCGAGCCAATTTAAAAAAGTTTATTCGAGCTCGAGCCGAGTAGTTAATAAACGAGCCTAGCTCGTTTAGACGAAACTCGACTCGGCTCGGATCGTTAACACCCCTAGAAAAGAGCACAGTTGGTTCAATAACTACAAGCAAACAGTTTTGTTTGTAAAGTGATCATACCAAGTGTTGTATTAGCTTTGAATCCATCAAGTTTTTAATGGAATCGAATTGCGGAATGGGCATACTTTGATACAAAATTCAAGTAACTTTACTTTTCTCTCGTTTTGACAGTTTCTATCTCATATTTCAAACAAACCCATTGCTCAATTCGATTACATCAAAAAGTTAATGAATTTATAGCAAAAAGAACACTTTGTTTGATCACTAAAAGCAAACAATTTTGTTTGTCAAGTGATGATACCAAATGTTGTCTTAGCTTTAAATCCATCAAGTTTTTAATGTAATCATATTGAAGAATAATCCAATTTTGATATCAAATAAATGTAAATCTATTTTTCTCTTCGCACAAGAGATTCTATCTCATATACAAAGTGTTGACTTAGCTTTGAATCCATCAATTTCGTAAGGGAAACAATTTTCATAATGGGCATATCTTGATATGAAATAGAAGGAAACCTACCTTTTTTCTTGACACAATATTCTATCAACACACTCATTGCTCAATTCGATTTCATCAAAAAGTTGATGGATACAGAGCAAAGAGCACAGTTGGTTCGGTAACTAGAAGCAAACAATTTTGTTTGTAAAGTGATCATACCAAATGTTGTCTTAGCTTTGAATCCATCAAGTTTTTAATGGAATCGAATTGCGAAATGGGCATACTTTGATATTAAATTGAAGTAACTCTGCTTTTATCTCATTTTGACGGATTCTATATCATATTTCAAACAAACCCATTGCTCAATTCGATTACATAAAAAAGTTAATGGATTTAGAGCAAAAAGAACACTTTGTTTGATCACTAAAAGCAAACAATTTTGTTTGTCAACTGATGATACCAAATGTTGTCTTAGCTTTAAATCCATCAAGTTTTTAATGGAATCATATTGAGAAAAAAGGCCAATTTTGATATCAAATAAAAGTAAATATGTTTTTCTCATACTTTGATATCAAATTGAAGTAACTTTGTTTTTCTCTTGTTTTGACGAATTCTATCTCATATTTTAAACAAACCAATTGCTCAATTCGATTACATCAAAAAGTTAATGGATTGAGAGCAAAAAGAACACTTTGTTTAATCACTAAAAGGAAACAATTTTGTTTGTCAAGTGATCATACAAATATTGTCTTAGCTTTAAATCCATCAAGTTTTTAATGAAATCATATTGAGGAATAGGCCAATTTCGATATGAAATAAAAGTAAATCTGTTTTTCTCTTCGCACAAGAGATTCTATCTCATATACAAAGTGTTGACTTAGCTTTGAATCCATCAATTTTGTAAGGGAAACAAATTTCGTAATGGGCATATTTTGATATGAAATAGAAGGAAACCTACCTTTTTTCTTGACACAATATTCTATCAACACACTCATTTCTCAATTTGGTTCCATCAAAAAGTTGATGGATACAGAGCAAAGAGCACAGTTGGTTCGATAACTAGAAGCAAACAATTTTGTTTGTAAAGTGATCATACCAAGTGTTGTATTAGCTTTAAATCCATCAAGTTTTTAATGGAATCGAATTACGGAATGGGCATACTTTGATATCAAATTGAAGTAACTCTACTTTTCTCTTATTTTGACGGATTCTATCTCATATTTCAAACAAACCCATTGCTCAATTCGATTACATAAAAAAGTAATGGATTTAGAGAAAAAAGAACACTTGGTTTGATCACTGAAAGCAAACAATTTTGTTTGTCGTGATTATACCAAATGTTGTCTTAGCTTTAAATCCATCAAGTTTTTAATTGAATCATATTGAGGAATAGGCCAATTTTGATATCAAAAATTGTAAATTTGTTTTTCTCTTCGCACAAGAGATTCTATCTCATATTCAAACACAATCATTGCTCAATTCAATTCGATCAAAAAGTTTGTGGGTTTAGATCAAAGATAACATTTGGTTGGATCACTAAACGCAAACAACTTTGCTTGCGAAGTAATCATACCAAGTGTTGACTTATCTTTGAATCTGCCAATTTTGTAATGGAATCCAATTTCGTAATGGGCATATTTTTATATGAAATAGAAGGAAACCTACCTTTTTTTCTTGACACAATATTCTATCTCATATACAAACACACTCATTGCTCAATTCGATTCCATCAAAAAGTCGATGGATATAGAGCAAAGAGAACATTTGGTTTGATAACTAAAAGCAAAACAATTTTGTTTGTAAAGTGATCATACCAAGTGTTGTCTTAGTTTTAAATCCATCAAGTTTTTAATGGAATCAAATTGCAGAATGGGCATA